>VXBZ01009834.1:36271-84620 GCA_013399135.1 Heliornis fulica
TTCCTCCCGCCTCCTTTACTATTTCTTTTTCTCCTCCCCTCTTTTCCCCATCCCTCTCCCTACCAAAGCCTTTCAGCAAAGAGTGTCACCAGTAGACAAGATGGCAGAGGCTTGGGGAGGAGAACAGGCCACAGCAGCCACGGTGTGCAACAACCCCACACACATCTCCCCCACTTCAGAACCTGATCAGACCCGACCCTGGCACAGCTGGCACAAGAGAGCACATCCAGGGCCACCCTTCCCTGCTGCTCCTGGGAGGGTGGAGATAAGCCGGTGCAGTTTTTCCAAGGGATCTAGCAAAAAGAAGAAGGTTTCCCAGGCTGCCCATCCTGCTTCTGGCTGCACTGGGATACCCTCAACATCCCAACCCTTGGATCTAGCTGGTTCCTGAGTGCCCAACCTGCAAAACCTCACTGAGGCAGCAGGCACTCGTGGGGTACAAAGGCTGCAGAAGCAACATGGTTCATTTTCCCTTTGAGTTTCACATCTTGGAGATGGGATTGGTGGAAATGAGGTGGTTTTCCACCTTAAAAAAGGTGGTTGTTTTGACACTATATGGTCTTAATATCTGACAATGAAGGTTTCCTTTCCATGTTTTATTCTGGAGCCAAGGATCAAGGTAGAAATAAAATCAGTAGCTACTGAGTGCTGTTTGGCAGGACAAGTCATACTTGTATTAATGGAGAACTTGTCCATCACATGCTCATTTGCCGCTCTTCCCTCCTCTCTGTGAGCCTAGGCCCATTGCTTCCCTTAAAATTCCAAAGAAGTGCCAAGTTTTGGTTCATTGGAGGTCTGTAAAGTCAGTACCCAAATTAATGACATTAAAAAAGGGGTACAGTTAAAAAACAAAACCTAAACTGAAGGTGCTTTACTGTTCCAGGTCTTCTTCCCTCTCTAAGGACTTGAGTTTTTTCTTTTCTGAAGAAGGGAAATGATTACTGATGAATCCTGAACAGCTTACACAGAATACATCAGAGGAATTGCTTCTGTTAATTTAGTTGTTACTACTAGACTACCAAGTTAATCATTTGCAGAATAGAAATCTGATTCTTGCAAAAGTTTATCAAGAGTTGGCCCAGCTTGAGGTCTTGTGCTTTGTGATTCACTGGTTTCTGCTGTGCCACTGAACTTTACTATCACTAAACCAGCACCACATAAAATTAATTGAACTATATAAAAAACTGATTAACTAGCAAGAAGCTTACTTTTTTTCCATCTCAGTATCACAGAGTTTGAGGGCCTTGTGAAGTTGCTTTCTTGCCCACGTGGAAAGCTTACAAACAGCGAGTGCTTTTGAATAGTGCATGGAAAGCTCACAGAAGTGCTGCCTCTACACATGCACTCCTGTGTGCTGTAGGTTATGTGGAAATGCCTGTGTTCATCTCCTCTCCAGCCCCAAAAGAGTAAAAGAAGAAATTTGACGGACCGAAAGAAAATAAAATCACATCAGCACAGCCAGCATAAGTACCATAAATTTCATCAAGTAGGGCCAGCAACAAATTTGACCTATAGCTCCTAATTTTCTTTTTCGTTATTATTTTTATTTTTAATTATTCCCTCCTGCAAATTCATGACAGTTGTTGTTCTTTGTTTGCATTGCTTTGCACTGTGCACTGGATCCAGTTGGCCAGCAATGGCAAGGAATGCTAATTCCATTTAGTTACCGGAAAAAGCAATAAAAGCAAATATGTTTCCCTAAGGCCCCAGCCCAGAGTGATGAAAAATCCAGACCAACAAACATATTTTGTTAAAATCAGTCTTAAATGTCATCTCTTTTCCCCACTGAAAAAAATAAAAGTAGGAAAATAGTATACCAGGCAAACTGAAATATAAGTGTTGGACCTTTCCCATCTCTAGTGGTCGCATCTCAAATAAATCCACAAGCTGGGGAAAAAGTGATGGTCTCCACCCACAACAGGGTGAACCCTAATCACTTTTGGATGTGCCATGAACACACAAATACCTCACAGCCATAGCTAAGATTATTTAAAGATATGGGGTCAGTGACAGCAGCAGCTGCTGCTCCCGATCTGAAGGGACTCAAGGTTCTGGTTAGTGCACACTCTTGTCCTCCCATTTCTCACTGGGATTTACTGGCACGTGAGATGTTCTTCAAGCTGCTCTGATGGGTTGCCCATGCTATACTGGCCACAGGCAGGGGCAGAGGAAAAGGCAGCACAGGCAAGGATGAAGAAACTTTTCCTGTTAGAGATGACTACTTATTTTCCGTGCTTTTAGAAATGAACAGCTGCTGCTCAGGTTTGCCAGCACCCAGCACTTCAAAACTGTGAGTGAGAGACTCAGAAATAGGATGATTGTCTGTAAAAGATTCTGATGTTGGGGAGAAAAAAAAAAAGCCTCTTTTTATTTGGCTTGTGATTACTAAGTCTGCAGGGATCCTTTTTTTCCCAGGATTTTCATTACTTCATGAAGAGTAGAGATCCACTTTTTTTTTTTTTTTTTTAATGAANTCACAAAGCTCACAATGCATTCTCATTGCATTGGCATTGGCAGCGGTTCACTTGGCTCTGGAAATAATAAAGTGGGAGACTGAAATGACAAACAAACCGGAGATCCAAACCAAAGTACCACCAGGGAATGCAAAGCAGATGGCCAGCTAAAGAAGACTAGCCCAAAGAATCTCTATAGTCTTTGCAGCAAGATTACTCACAGCAGCCACTGTGGTGGCCTCCTTCCTATGAGCTGGCCTGGCACCGTTTGCGTCTTGATGTCCTTGTCATGAATTATTATTAAGAGGAGTAAACAAGCTCGAGAGTCCTCTCAATTGCAAATCATTTATGCTCCCTCTCATTGCAGATAAGGAGATTCAAGAGCCTTAGAGAGCCAACGCAAGGGTCAGGAACTACTTCACGTTTCTATGCCATCTCGGGCCTACCTTGCTTACTTTATCATTTAGCTATCACAACTGTAACACTGGTGTGTACTTTCAGGAAGAACTGATTAGTCAGCGTGCTTCTATTAAAATGTCTGCTTTGTTTCAATATGCTGTAATATTATTTTTTCAAGAGAATTTATTTTAAAGTTGCAAAATTAAGACTTTGCTAAACAGGAGCCGGTACAGTGGAAATTAGATTTTAGGCTCCTTATAAATATGCAAGTGTGAGCATATGAAATCACATGTAGCGATTCATTTTCAGAAAGAGAAAAAAGCCCATAAATTACATTGTCTTCTGTCATATCTGGTTTGCTTAGAAGAGGAAAACACATGAATATCAACTGTGAGCGTTTGAACTAAGCAGTGTGGTAAAATGCCCTGCAGAGCTCCATCAGGACTGATCCTTTCTGCATACCCTAATCAATACATTGGTTTATTGGAGGAGAAAATTATCATGGAGCAGGTTTCAGAGTGCCAACCCCAGCAGATGCTCCGTGCTGCCAAACAGGATTTCTCTTTATTTTATGTCCATCTCTAGCACTTAGCCAAGCTGCTCTGCTTTCTTCTGCTTCAAAGCATATAGCCATTTACTTAACTTTTCTCTCTTTTTGCCAGCCTAGAAATTCAGTGTTTACCACTCAAACTTACGAGCTTTCCCCACTCACAGGGATTTTGAACTTTGGACTTGACAGGAAAAGTTTTTCCAGAGGCACTTGGAGTTGAATCCTACCCACCATATTTGTGGGCGTTCCTCCATAACTTGTCAGTTTGAAATAAGCAGGATTTAATCATTTGGAGATGACAGTGAGTTACAGCCCCTCATGAATGGATACAGCACTTGGGTCCCCCTCTCCCAGCCCGTCTGCTCACAGGCTGGTGCACTGCTGGAACACAGCCAGGCAGCCTTAGAAATGCATCGACTGAATAAGGTCTTCCTTCTCTATCAGCCAATAAAGAAAATTAGACAGGCCAGCATATACTAATTTGGGTTCAGCCCTTTTCCCACTCAAATTAACGTCGGTTTTGTCGCTGATGCTGATGTTAGTGGAGGCTGGCCCAACGTCAGGGAGCTAAAATTAGATTGCTGCTGCCATTTGTTGGTCTCCCTCTTCCCCTGTACCAACCAAGGGAGTTACTGGCCCAGCTGGGAATTCCAGCAACAGCCCTGGGACCCAAGGCATGCTGCTGACAGACTCTCAACACCTACGGCAGGAACTCAGGCAGTGGGAGCCCTGCACTGATCACAGGCACACCAGCTCTGTCCCTGCAGAGAAGGAGACCCTCATGGATTATCCTTACTGCTGGGGCTCAGAGCCAGGAGACTGCAGCTTCCCTGGGGGCTGGGGGATTGGGGTGCCCACACATGCTCATGCAGGTGTGATGCACACCACTCTCCTCATAGATGCCCTGTGAGGGGCTGTCACATTGTATCCCGTTTCCACAATGCAGAAGTCACTTGTTAGCAGTATTGGTGGTGCCACTCAAAAAATCAGAGGAAATCCACCACAGCCCACGAGGTTATTCTGGTATAACAAACAGCCTTTGTATCTCATTTTTCAGAAGTGAGACTCAGCCCTTACATCTCCATTTCCATGCTTCTCAAAACAACGAAGGTGGTGGCTCAGCGCAAGGTTTGTGATTCTTTTCTGCAGTTCAGCATCTTGTGATCTCCCTGCATACACATGCACACAGATATGCACATGCACACACACAAAACATATAGAATTATCCTCCACAGTTTTCCTCTAAAAGTGTATTTTTTATTTTAGGTAGTACTCTGCCAGTGTGTCAGAGTATATAGATACACAGACATTTACCAGGCAAGGCTGAAACGCCTCCTCAGCCACTCTTCCGTGGAGCACACGCAGCACCTGGATTTGCACATGTCTCAGAGACAAACAGCCCCTCTCTTTCCATATTCTGCTGCTACAAGAACTTTGCAGACAACTTTGTTTACTGGACTTGTATCATGGTGTCTGTAACTACCAGCAATAGGAGCAGAGTCACATGCTGTGATTGCTCATATGCTCTTCAGATTCTCTGACAACTGAGAGAAAAAAAAAAAAAAGAGAGAAAAAAATTGTAACTCTCTGAGACACATTCTTTTGTCATCTCTGCTGCTGTGAATGATCTCTGTTACGCTGATTTCATGAACTGGTCAGTCCCCACCCTGTGCCACCAACACAGAAAGCAACTGTTTGTAATTCCAAACTCCCGGCCTTGTGCCAGATAACATTTGCCAATCATCTGCCAAGGCAAGCTTCACACAGGAAAATGTAAAATAAAGACAGACTGGCACATTAAACAGATCCACTCTGACTCGTACCTTTGGAAGCAGACTTCACTCCAAGCCCAGAAATACTTTTACTTTGCTGGAAGCCTCTGAACTATTTTTAGCTTCCCTTGGGGATGCCATATAGGGAGAGCAGCCCCCCTCCCTATCATTACTAATCTGTCTAACATAACAGCAGGACACCTGCTGCTAGTGAGTCATGTTTAGAGTGAAGCTAATGGTATATATATAGGCAAAACATAAAGACAATTGCTTATTTTCCACCATACCCCATGTGTTGTTTGTGCCTTTTCAATACTCTAAGCACATCGGATCGGTACAAAGAAGGCAGTGTAAAGAAGGAAAACACACAGGAAAATTCATGTTCTCCTCAGACCAGAATGTCCAAGAGAGGTACAGCAGAAGTACACTTTGTTTATATTTGTGGCATGTAGACCTGTGTACGTACATACATCTGCACTCCTCCACATTTACAAAGTGATCAAGTTCCTGCTCTGTTCCATGCAAGCTAGTGTTTTGTCTGCAAACATGAATGGAAATTCAGTGGTTATGAATCTAAGCTCCGTCATGAACCTATCTTCCCTACTCACACACAGTAAGAAACAGCAAGCATGGAAAACGGGTGTATTTAGGGGAAACTTGGGTTTATAACCTGCCAGCATGGAGAAGAGAAACCTGCCACATGTTCCCCACATAATTTTCCAGATACAAGACAGAAGCAGCTTAGTGGCTGACAAACATCAGCTGTATTTGCCTTTGTTTGCTTCCCAGCCACTACTTGCAGTGGTAAATACATACATAGAACAACCCTTAGGTCTGTGCTAGGAGCCCGATTTAGCTCTACCCCCCAAGCCATGCATTTTGTAATGGGCAGCACTTCTAAATTTTTGAGAGCTGCATAAAAGAGATGCTAGATTTGGCTTTGTTATCTCTGGATGATCTCTCTTTTATTCCTTTCTTTTATTTCACTCCTTTTTTTTTTTTCCCCAAATGTGAAATTTATGTTATTTCTGTCTTTGAAAAAAAGGCATTGTCCTGATCATCTGCCTCAGGCAGTACTGTGTACCCAGTGATGGATACCTATACTCAACCATCTTAGCCTTAGCTCACCCTACTGTCCTTAAACTCTACAACTTAGTCACTTATTAAAGACAGTGGTAAAATGTCCACTAACACCAGTGGAAATAGGATGGGCACTTATTGGAAATGCTGAACTCCTCACAATAACCTTAACAGTCATGGCCAGAAACAGTATTTGGCAGAGTTCAGGAACAAATTTCAAGCTCAGTAATTTAAAATAGCCCCTGGCAAATCAAAATCTTACAACTTAACATGTCCACCTGCCAAGTCCTGAATGTGCAGGGGAAAAGATTGCAACATGCCCCAATATCAACCCTAGGTTTTCTCTAGCAAATAAAGGTGTAGAAAACAGAAAGCCATGTGTCCTTTCCCTTCTGTGTCCAGGTCCTTCTCCAGGTTCTGCTGCAGCAGAAGCAGCAGGATTTCAGGCAGACAGTCCCTGCAGCGTTTGCAGTTTTCATGAGGAGCGTGTCAGCCTTGCCCACGGGCTATGCAGTCCTCTATTCCCCCCTAGTGACCAGATCACACCCAGGGTATCGAACCAGCTGTAGCCTTTCAGCAAAACAGCCCTGCTGCATCTCTTCCGAACCAGCAGCAGATCTGGCTTTGTGCTTCAGGAGTCCTGATATCCTCTCTGGTACCAAAAAACCCACCCAACCCCCGCCCCATCACACCCGCCTTCATCTCAAAGGACAAATGCAACCAGCTGCAAGGAGGAGAGGTACAAACCAAGCACGAGGGTCAGTTCTCCCCTGCCATTCCTCTGACGACAGCCTGAGCGTGCCGTTAACATATTAACTAACACAGTGCCTCTATACATCTGCTAAACAACAAAAGTAGAAGCAGAAGGAAAAAAAGCCAACAAACCCCTCGGCATGTCTGCCTTGAATCCCAATTAGAAAATAATTGTTTGCCTTAATTCTAAATGTATTTAGAGTATGGAGCATATATTTCCAGAGGATGTTTTGTATTTACAGTGTGTCTGTCTGGTTATACTGCTGCAGTGTAATTGTTTTCCTGCTGAGAATTATAGCAGTGAAGTTACTCTGGGTGCGATTACTGCTAATTATAGTTTCACTTTGGAATTTAAAGGCTCCCCTGCAACACTCACTCCTTCCCACTTCAAGGCACTGGCCTTTGGAGCAGGTTGTGACTGCTGCTTGTAATTGTAGGAACAGGTCTGTGAGGTCAACTGCCAGCTACGTGACACGCAGATGCATTCCAGGTTTAGTGGCTAGAAATGGGTAAGTCATTATGGTAACGGTATGAGGGGAAATCTATAGAGAATTCGCTATGCCGAGGCCATGGCTCAGACAACCTAAGACAAAACTTTGCTAGGTCTGTGTCTGGGGGAGCTCAGTGCAAGAAGGCAGCTGTCCTCGCTGGCAAGGCCCTGGGAGAGCCAGGGAGCACTGCGGAATCTGAACCCAAACGGGTGATTTTAAAGAAAGAACAAGTAAGTTCAAGGTGGTTAACATCTGAGGAGCGGGGAGAGATGTTCACTCCTGCACATCAACTCAGCACAAGGTGACTGCTTTGAGGTCAGAAATAGAGCCTTAGTAGCATATGGGTAACACAGCAGCCACTGCTGAGCCAAGCCATGGTGAATTCATCGACTGCTCCCTAATGGGAAACACTTCTTGATGCTTTCCTGAACTGTAGTTATTCCTTTCGCCTCTAAATCTTTAAAGCCTGATGCTGGAATCAAGTTTGCATCATAAATCTCTTCATCATACCTTTCCCTACGGTTGCTGATAATCCCAAGCAGAGAGATGAGCCCCAGCTATGATGGAGCAGCCTGATACAGCCTTGACATTAGTTCAGCACAAACCAGGTTGATGCCAGCGGGGCAATTCAGGAACCCGAAGAAACCCTGCCAAGCCTCTATGGCTGGAGAGGGCAGAGCATGCCCAGGCAGCCTCATCACTCTTCCTGCCCCAGATGCTCCAGCTGAGCCACACCATGTGCTTCAAAACAAAATGTCAATGAGCTTTCCAGATTAAAACATTAAAAATGTATGAGCAACTACTGTTGCACATGAAGAAGCTAATAACACTGGTAGGGTTTTTCCTTCCAAAACCAGGTAAGATCATTTTTAATATTGGTATGTTCATATGCAGTTATAGTTTCATCAAGTTGAAGGCCAGGAAGACTCCTTAGATCTTCATTTGACCTTATAACAAACCACTATATTCTACTCAGCTATTTCTAATCGAACAGAGCTATAAGTCCCAAGAAAGTCAATAGCGGAGAAAAGCAGCAAGTCTTACTCTGGAGCTGTTAAAAAGCAGAGCATCATCTTTTTTTTTTTTTTTTTCCTCCTGCTAACTTGTTTTAATGACTAAAATAACCTCCCAATTAAAACAAAGCAAAACAAACCAAAACCGAACCACCCACCAAATTCCACCTCATTTAATGATATATGGTTCAGTTTTCAGGTACAGACTCTTCTTTCAACTTTCTCTCCATTTCTGAAATTATTTTCTTCCTAGAAACAGACTCATGCACAAAAAAAATCACCTCAGACCTTTCTTTGGTCAACCAAACACACCAAGCCTTTCAAGCTTCTATTGTAAAACCTTTCCTTAGACCTTGAAATCATTTTAGTCATTCTTTCCTTCCCATTCTCCAACTTTTCTGTACCCTTTCAAAGATTCAACACTGTCTTCTGCTATTTGAGACCAAGTTTTAGCAATGCTGCACATAAAGGTAAAATTACCTCTTTTCTTGTTATTTGCTAACCACTTGTTTATATATTTAAAGGCCACATAAATTACATTTTTCAGGTCATCATGGCAGGATTGATGTTCAGAGGGTTTTTGGAGCACTGTTCCCTTCACCCCACAAGATCTACCTGTGCTCCCATGTGAAGGGCTGTGCCTTTGCACAGACCAACACGGAGTTTGATGGATTCCTCAGCCTCTTCACTGAAAGACTCAGCTTCCCCAGCACCAGTCTCTTTCCCTCTTCACTGCCTACCACGCTCTTGATCTTTGCGCTTTGCAAAAATTTTTCATTTTTGTTTGGCTACAGACCATTGACACAAACAATGGAGAGCTTTGGTACTTACACTTAACCCTCATGTACTCCACAAACTACAGGACCATTCAGTTCTGATTCTCTGTCGACAGCTACTTGTTGAACTTTGTCAGACACTTCTTAATCCATTTAATGTATATTCTAATGTTCCTGAATAGTGCTAATGTTTAATCAGCATGCTATTCAGTACCAAGTCAAACACCTTACAAAAGTCTAAATGCACTAAATTTATACAATCATTTTTGTCAACCAGACATGTAATATAATCAGAGAAAGAAAATTAGGTTTCTTTGATAAAGTTTGCCACAAAACTGTGTCGTTTAGACTACTTACTAATTTACTTTTGCATCAGCTTTTGAATTATTTAACCCAAAAAGATTACGAACTAACTAGCTTGCTTGAGTCTTAGGAAATATTTCCTCATAACAAACTTCTCTCTGAAATAGATGTAGACACATTTCATAAGGCAGGGTGAGCATTAGCTCATTCCTGAGGCAGCTCGTTACTTTCTGGGAGACTGGGCTGGAAGGTTTCACAGGTAAACGGGGCTTTTACCTGTGAAACCTTCCAGCCACCAGGCATCTGGTCCCATTTACCACAGGTAAATGGGACCAGATGCCTGGTGCAGGGGCATAGTACCCTGTTCCTCCCAGTACGCTTTCGCATCCACCTTGCTTACAATGCCTCACTAACACCTCTAAGGGAAACAGGCAAACCAACCTCAAAAGCTTCAGTATAATTTTCTTTGCAGAAGCTCAGAGACAAATTTTTCAAAGGGGAAAAAACGTTATTTGTGGCATTTCTGCATGGCCCTGCCAGCACACAGCTGTTGCCACACATGATCTTGTGATTTAGGGCACCAGTTATACCTGCTCTTTAAGTAAATTAGTACAAAGTTAGAGCCTTAATTTAGGGCAGGATGAAGGATAGATGTGTTTAGGAAGGTATCCAGCTACTGAGCAGATTTTTATGCCTAGTTCATAAGCCCATTCACAAAGACAAGAATTTTGTTGTACTAAACTCTTTTTGTTCAGACCAGGTTATTTCAAGGACCCTAAAGGTATCTGTGAACCTCATTCCCTTTGCCCATTCCACCCTACTCCTTTAAACAAGTCCATTTTTTTTTTCCTGCCAGAACCACTGTTGCCAACCTTATCAAATAATAACGAAACCTCAGTGAATTCATCGGAGAGCTGTATGTTTTGCACATAAAGACACAATGACTTCTCGGTGCGGCTGATATTATTCAAAAATCATGCAAAATGAAGCTGAGGCAGGGAGCAAGGCAAGGTACAAAACTGAAGACTGCATACTTCACGAGGATAACTCATTTGCTCTGCTGTCAGTAACTCAAAATCCCAGTGAAAGGGGGGGAGAAATAAAAGGAATAAATTATATGCAAGCCACTAGACTTATCACTTAGCTTTTGGCAAAATATTGACTCCTGAATGATCTTTGTCAAAATTTGTAAAAAAAATCAGCCTCCAGGTGATGAATCTTGCTGCAGGCATTAAATGGGGTGCTGCTGGAAAAGGCAGAGAAGGGAAGTGGAAAAGAAGGCTTAATTTTAATTAGGTAAACTACCTGTGACTGTGTTTGGTCACAGCTCTCATGATCCGGAAAAGTAGGATGCCTGAGGGCTTGATTTTTGTTTGTTTTAAATATTAATAGCATTTTAAATGTCTTATCTGCTAGGCTCTGTGGACCTGATGGTAAATGTCTGACCCATCTCTGGCATTCCCTGCAGTGAGCAGCGTCTCAGCAGCTCAGTCAGCTCCGAAGGACACGCGGCCAAAACCAGAGCAGAAAACTTACAGCAAAGGCTCTCCTGTGACCCATCCTACAGGGAGCTGAGCCCACTTATTGTGTTCAAGAGGGAGATGGGTGAATATGCAGAATGTCTATATCAGCAATCCAGACATTTGGGATTGGTTTTGTGTGCTGGCATTTCACTAAAGCTCTGGGGCTTTTCACAGGCTCTAACCCAGCTACTGAAGCTAGGAAGAACAGTACTATGAACAGGGGTAACCAGTGGGGAGGAAGAAGAAGGAAGTATTTGTTATTTAGAGCAATAATTTATCATTTCCAGACAGTAAGGCAGCATAAATAGTCTCATGGAGAAAGAATTGACTTGAGACTGGGACAAACATGTCTGTCCCAAACTCAGCTGCAGGCTTCCTGGAAGATCTTGGATCTGACAAATAGAGATGTAAGATTGAAAAAATGCTGCTAGTCCCAGATATGGTTTGAATGGTAGTCCAGAGCCATGCTGCCAGGCTCTGCTGCAAGATCCCAGTTAAAATCCTGAAGAAAAAAATTGTGTTACATAAAGTATCCTGGACTTTTCATCATTAAAAAAGTGCCATAAGCAATACTGAGACATTCAACACAGAGCCTGCCATTTCCAGTTCACTCTAATCACTAATCAACATTATTTCAACATTAACTTGGGAATCAATTTTTTCACCCAACTCATGTTGCCATCATGCAATCCACCCAATAGTATCTCCCTCAGACTCCTCTTTTTGTAAGTGATTTTTAAAAATCACTTTAAGTGATTTAAGAATACTCCTAAATGTCAGCTGCAGGCAGGAGAAGACAGTTATTGGTCTGTTTTTAGAGAGAATTTTTGGCTCAGTTTCTTCTTTCTACCCTGCTCATCACTGATTTATTTTTAAATGAATCCTAAAATACACACCAGGAAACTCTATTAAATAAAAATCATGAATGGCATGCAGACTGTGCTATTACTGTGCATAAGAAGATAACAAGACTCAGGAGACTGCCCTTTACATTCTGCTGCTCTTGCTAACTACAGATCTGGCCCAGCAAATGCACACGTTCCACGAAGAAGGGCGAGCACCATGAGCCCTAAACAATATGCCTAGAAAGAGGCCGGAGGAATAAGAGATCAGAGAGATAATCAGGATGCCATGAGCAGCAACTCTCAGTGTTTTCAATTAACTAAGTGATTGGACATGCACAATCAGAGATCCCCAATGTATCGTTTGTAGGTTATCAGCGATATCGGACATCAGAAGGAGCCGTGCTGGACTCCCCCTGCCAACAAACTGGAGGGAAGAATTAGAATTCTGAAAGCTTTTTAAAGCCAGACTCTCACCTCAAGACACAATAAAAGAAAAGCTTTTAGATCATTCCTGGCAGAGGAGTTGGAAAGCTGCCATGCTCACAGAGTAACTATGGTAATCCGTATCAGGTTGCAGAAATCATCTTTAGCATACAGTCTTTTAAGCCCTCCAAGATGCTTTCTTCCTAATCTACTTAAAAATAAAAAATAAAGGGTGTTTCAAGGTCAAACAGAACCAACAATGGGATCAAAGATACTGTGTGGGAAACGGGTTGAGGGTCCATGTCCCGGAACATCAAGCACTGTCTCTGCTCTGATGGAGGAGGCCATAGCTGGGTGGGGGACGGACATCCCTGTCTCCTACTCCACATTACCACGTCAGCTTGATCATCTATCATTTGCAATGAAGACTGCACAATTAAGATGCACTGCAGAAAACCTACGCTTAATTGCTTTGATGCTTAGGTGATTGAGAGCTGAATACATTAGTTTGTCAAAATTACTGAACACAAAGGCTTTGATTCTCTTCTCTTCTATGATGGTGGAAGCGATGCCCAGAGTTCACCTTTGTAGGCATAGGAGGATTGCTGGAGCTTATTTACGTAGGCAGGCTCAGCCCCTGGTGACACTCCAACTCTATTTCAATATTTGGGGTTGTGGTGTGCCTGATCTTGATTTGTGCCTGAATTTGATTCTATTGTTCAGTTAGGCGGAATTAGGAGTACAGAAAATCAAATTCCATTATTTTAAAATTAGTTCAAAATGAAACACCGCTAGTTAAATCCCCATGCTACTTGTAGCCCAAATGTTTTGCCCTGCTTCACCCTGTTGTGTGTGCACAGCCGCCTACGCTACCAACTGTTCACCTTCACGAGCATTCCTCAAGTATTTGAGGGATGCCTGCACCTCTCAGAGCACACGTGAAATTAAAGTCAAATGAGCATCATTTGGAGCTGGATCCAAAAGGAATAAAGAAGAGCAAATGTAGCACAGAGGCACTGGAGTGAAATGGCAATGTATGACTGATAAAAAGTCTTATGCATTGAAATCCCAACTGGCTGTATTGTAAGGAAGACGTGTCAGGCTTCCTCGAGTCTCTGCTGCTTTGCTGCCTGCTGAGCCAGACACCATGTTTCCCTCCTTGCAGAGTTGGGAACATTTCTGATGAGCCCAACAGAATGTCAAAAACCGAAAAGTGTTCTACATCAGTCTTAGAGATGAGGCGTCTATCACTGAACACATGTTCAAACACATTCTCCTTTTTCTTTTTTTTTTTTTTGATACTTGAACTGACATTTTCCTCAGTTATGGGGCTGGTTTGTTCCTTTCCTTATATGCAAAATGGTTGTACTTGCATACACAAAGCAGCTGAATGCTTATCTGGATGGTCTGTTCATATGAATACAATAGAGGGCAAGCATCTGTGTTTTGGGGGAAAAAATAAATAGATGTCCAAAAAAAGCATGCAGGCAAAAAGCCTCAATAATGATAGACACAGCTTTGGAGATGCTTTGAAAATCAAGGCTAAAATACCAGCCACTCTTTTTCTGGGCTGCAATGACAAGATACTGATTTGCTCTGATTTCAGTACTCCATAACTTAATTTTATTATGTTTGATCTAACAGTACTAAGCATATTTCTTGGTTATGTGTTAAACATTATATCCCTCATACATTAAGGTGGGTTTAGGTCTTAGCACTTGTCTGTAATTTGATATTATAATTTAGATCATTCTCCTCAATTCTCAGGTATAGTAGCTGGGGCAATAGCTAACCTACAATTTAGAAGGGAAAAAGTAATTGTGTGCAATCAAAGTCTCCAAGAGAGGCTTTTTTATGGGGCTGCAGTGTTACAAGTGAAGTACACTCAGTCATGTCCTCAAAACAGGCCTAAAAGAGTTGCAGACAGCACCCAGGATGCAGGAGGGACCAATAATTTGAAGGTTAAGTTACATCATGCATCATGTCATTTTTCCCTGCTCTTTTTAGTTCTGCTACAATCTCACACTACTTTCAAAAGCACCTTTCCAGTGCTGAATGCTCAGATTTTTTTGGTCTGTGCCTCTGCACCTGCTCCTAAGGAGGCAGTGAAGAACAAGGGGTGTTGGGTAGTGCCACAGCTAGAGAGGTAGCAGGAGCATGGACTGGAGAGCATCAGTGATGGATGACCTGCCATCTGGCAGAAAGCAATGACAAGGTCTGAACAACAGCCCAAGTCAGAGAGGGTTTTGTGCAGGCTCTGTCTACAGAGTCAAATCTGAAGCCTCTTTTGTTCGCTGGTGTCATCTGCCATATCCTTCACCACATTCTCTTCCCCTTAACACATACCATGCTCCACAACCCAAGAGACGACATCTGCCCAAGAACCACGAGAAATTCCATTACCCAGTGAGCTATCATACTCATCACCTGTAATCAAAGTGGCCACAGGCAGCACAGGTGAGATCAGGAGAGAACAAACCGATATGCCATCAAACCCCCATGTCTCCTGCTGTTGTCCAGACCCTCCATGGCTCTCTGAGGAAGAGCAATGCAGACAGGAGTGCAGCTATGAAGCTTCCCTCTGCACGAAGGCAAACACAAGCACTTTCATTCTTCCCTCAAGCAGCTGCTTGTACACACACCCCCACAAAATAGGCAGGCATGGAATGTCGATGAATATTTAATTAATAAGTTGGTATAGAACTACTCTGCTAAACTGAGCATGCTATGAGGGAATAACATCTAGGAGTAAAAGCATGAACGAGACTCCAACTGTCAGCTTTATGGATGTCTGCTGTTAGGGTATGGCTCCTTCCACTGTGATGGAAGGAGCTTATACTTTGGGAAAGAGATATAGGAGCTGATGCACACGCTTCTTGTATGCACATTTTCCACCTGGAAAATGTCTGTGAAGCTACGGTCTGCTACACTGTGTCTCTGGCACAGGAGGGAGAAACAGATGGAGAGATCGTCTAAAACCTTTTGTTCTCCATAGTTAATAACCTGGAGCTCTTCTAATATCTAACATGTGTAGGTTGGCTTCATCTCCTTGTGCAGGTTGGCTTCATCTGCGTGTGCATGCTCTTCAGAGGAAAACCAACTACATTCACTGCCTGGCTAACCCGAAAGTGTGTGACTGGTTTACGAAGAGAACAGGATGAGCTCTTAAAACCGTTGTGTCCTTTAGGAAATGCTGTTTACAGCAGATCTGTCGTGAACACCAGTAACTCACCTAGCTGTCTTAGCACAATGTGACATTTTAGTGCCAGCAAAATTGGGAATGAAACCAGCCACATTTTGATGCAAGTTTAGAAATTAGGAAAACCTTTTTTTCTTCTTTTTATTTTTTTAACCCTGAAACATGTCAATCTGTTCTAGTGAAAGACTGTAGTGGTTCTGAACAAAGACATTTCAACACATCAGCTCATGCTCAAAATGTAGTACTGGACTTACTGAGAATTAAACAAGATTTTGAAATCACTTCTTTTCCTGTGAAAGAAATGTCCATTTTCAGTCCAGCTTGACCTAAGTAACAATTTTGTATTGCTGGTGGAAGAAATTTCCTTCCTAACTTCTGCATTTTTTTGTACTCTCTGAAACACGTGATTTTATTACCCTTAATTCACCATGCAAAGCTACAAATAACAGTGGCCATAAAATTATCCATCCCTTGTTAAAATGCAGCTGGAATACACATCCTCCTTTGATAGTGGATTCCAGAGGAGGACGTCACACTGTGTGAAGAATCACAATCTTACTCCCATCCATGAAGAGCAGGTAACACCAAATGACAGGAGAAAATCAAAGCATCTTCCCAGCTCTTACCAAAATGTACCCTTCAGTAACTGAAACAAAAGTCTTTAGCTCTTACAAAGTCCTTATATGACTTCAGAGCATGTGGCTCACAGCAGCAAGAATTGGGCTCCCAAACAAAACTAGTTATTTTTTCTTTTCACCATTAGGAGTTGCCATGGGAAGCCAACGTTGTTCATTGAGTCTGCAGCTCACAATTCCTGTTCATAAGTCACCTGCTTCTCTGTGACTTAGAGGAATACAGATTTTTCTTGGGACACCAGGACTCAAGGGAATTACCTGTAGTTAAACATCTGATTAATGGCTCATTAAGAATCAGAAACAGTGTTTATTCAGTCCCTGTATGAGTGTGGGTTTGCCATTATGTGCTTTTGAGACTGCAGGTGTGTGAAATATTCATAACCCAAATGGAAATATGATGGAAGTGCAGTTTACACTTACTCAAGGGCTAGCTGTTCTGGATTATAAATATAAAACAAAAAAGCAAAAGTGCAATTATTACTCTGCCCAGGGAGTAGTATCCAGACACTCCACAGACTCTTTATAAACATATTAAGCACTAAATTTTTGTCCCAAGCTATCTATTCTGTGTGGCAGAGCCTTCCATCCCACTCATGCCACCTCTGGTACACCCTAGAACTAGGCATAAGGCTTACGTGTAAAAGCAACATTCATCATTAGATTGCTCATGCAGTAACCACTGCGCCCCAAAGAGTCTGTACCTCTCTGGGGACACCCCAGGAGAAGAGAGGAGAGAGACTGATGGCTGGATCTGTCTGCTAGGTTTATGGCCATATATTAAAATCACATTATTGGAGCTTTAATTCTTTTTAACAGTGAATCATTCATTATCCCCATCGCT
Organism: Heliornis fulica; assembly: GCA_013399135.1. NCBI lineage: Eukaryota > Metazoa > Chordata > Aves > Gruiformes > Heliornithidae > Heliornis > Heliornis fulica. The sequence continues at coordinate 53,328 of VXBZ01009834.1, forward strand.
TAGTTGACCCCAGAAGGACTCCCCTGCCTACAACAAGCTTCGGCCATTTGCTCCATCAGCTCCAGAGCAGCTGTGTACATCGGGCAGCTGCAACTTCTGACCACCCACCCAGTCAGCTAGCAACAGGTTACCAGCAATTTTAAAATATGCAACATTAGAGTTGTAGCTTTGGAGATGAAACAAGGACTAGAGAGCAGGGAGAGGGATGGGAGGCTGGTGCCTGGGCAAACACTGTGATTCAAGAAGAGTTTCCCCTTCAACTTCAGGTGTGGCAAATCACCTTCTGAAACAGTTAACTTCTCCTCACTGCAGTGGCTGCTCTAAGCATTGAGCCTTCCCAAAAGCTGCTTCCTTTTTCTAATTTATTTTATGCTGTTGTTTTTTAAAAGGGTCGTTTCAGAATTCCTCTGGGCCCCATGAATGCCTTGCTACCACCTTGCAGATGCTCTCAGTGGTACCGTACAACTAAATATTAGTCACAGGAGAACAGAAACAAGTAGCCAGGCAGAAACAAATCTAAAAGCAGTGAACCATCAAACGTGAGGAATGCAGGAGGAAGCTGACAGATGAAGGACTGTGCAGAGTCCCTAAATCCAAAGTGCCTTTCTGAAAGGGCACTTTCTTTCAGGAGGAGTATTTCTAATAATCTCTCTCCACCGCAGAAGGGAAGGACTTATCTGTTTGCCATCACTGATTGCCTAATGTAAAGTGCTTTATATTAGCCTGAAAGAACACAGTCAAGTGATTCCAGATGGTGGGAAGCAGCAGGCAGGATGGGCACACCTGGAGCCTGCTCCCCACTTGCTGCAGGTATGGTTCAGAGCTGGTGGGTACAGCCTGGCCCTGGAGGCTCCCCCTGCCTAAAGACAGCCGTTGGATCTCTCCCCCCTTTGACTTCTCTTCCCCAGGCTGAACCAACCCACAAATGTGGTCCCTTCTTTTGGCTTGTGGGTAGGAGTAGCCTGAGAGAGACTCTATGGACAGGCATCTACAGCTTGAGCCAGGAGCTCCAGATGTCCAGAGGGGGACACAAGAACATTGAGGCAGTGACCACACTGAAGATCACACAACTCTGGGCTGAAAGCTACTATGATTTTTAGAAAGATGCCCAAACTCAATAAAAAATGTATTTAATACTGGGAAATCCACCATGGTCTGTGGGAAGCTGTTCCAGTGTTGATTACTAAAACAATTTGCCTTTTTTTCTATTCTGAATGTCTCTCACTCCAGTTGCTAGGCTTGGGTCATGTGATGATGTCCTCCATGACATCCAAGGGTCCTCTGCTGCCAGAAAACTTCTTCAGCATTAGGACTCATAAGATCCTTCCCAAGTCCTTTTAGAGAAGCTAATGACATGGAACCACTTCTAGTACATAAGTCTAGACTTCTAGAACTCAGACCAGTCTTGTAATTAAATTTTTTTCAGAAACATTTCTAAATTTGTCACAGAGTTGCAAAAAATTGTCTATCCTTATATCTCTATACAGTGGTAATATCTGCATGAACTCATTCTTCCACAGTTCACATTATCAAAGTTCCTATTTAATTTCTCAGCCACTGCATCCTGTTCACATTGAGGTGCTTATCATTTAAAAAATACAGTCCCCTCAGCTAGTAAGCATGACCTATTTTCTTGGTTCCTAGACCTCATATTTTCTGTGCTGTTGAAATGAGTCTTGTTGCTCACTGGATCCAGATCACTCTGAAGAACTGATTTATTATTTACTAATCTGCTCTTCTTTTTTTCTGTCATCTGTAATTTTTGTCATTAGTATTTGGATATTTTCTTCTAGATCATCGATAATGATACTCTACGACACTGAACCAAAAATAGATTCCTGGGCAGCTGAAGAGAAGCGTCCACACTGAATGTTGGTTTGCTGCTCCCAATTACTGTAATGTAGCTAAACTATCTGTAAAAGTAAAGGCCATTTTGAAGGCCCATTAAAAAAAAACTTTTGGAAAGCCTCCAAAATAGAAAAGGGAGATTTCTGCAGTGTTGCCAAAAAAAAAAAAAAAAACCAAAAAAAACCCCCAAAGCTTAAATCTGTTGGTTTTGGTTTATTTTGAACAGTCTTTTTTTCCATCAGAAAATACTTTTTAATTATGTCGAGGTTTTTATGTACTGAAGAATAAGAACATAACAGAGGAGTCAACCCATTATTGCCCTGTTAACTCCTTGCTCCTTCTAGCATACATGCAAAAGTCTGGGAGAAAGCTGTTTTGGTTAAAATGGCACTCATCCTTTCAGATTTGAGGAGAGCCACCTTTTATTCACAACTGTCATTTCTAGCTAAATAAAGGAGAAATTTGAGGAGGAAAAAAATCTCCCAACCTTCCATTTTCTTTTGTTTTTGAAGCTATATGTTTCATAAGTTCCAGCAATATGGAGTTTCAAAAACCCAACTGTTTTCTTTAAATTTGAATTATATCTTATATATATTTGACTAGTGGTCAGGCTTTTTAATCTACTGCAGAAAGGCATTCAAAGATCCACCAAATGGTAAATGTTAGCATTATATATTGCAGTATTTTCAGTGCAAACTTTTTTTTTTAAAATTAAAACAATATACAATGTTAATCCCCAATCCATAGAGCAGCAGCCCAAAAAGTGGTTTTAGGGCACTGAGTTAGTGACAAAAATAGCAAGCAACCTGCAATTCTCACGAAAGACAAGCTTTGAAACAGCTACAGAAGAAGATAAGGCTGAGAGAAGGATATGTTCGTGCATTTCCTTACAAGTACCTTATCTTTGCGGTACCCAAAAGCAAGCACAAAGAACCAAGCTGTGAGCAGTCTCAGGGAGACCACAGATTTAATTTTAGGTGTGCAATTTTACCCAGCTAAATCAGCTAAATCAGGGGCATAGTGGCTTGTCTCTTTAGCTCTCATTTTTACATGGGGACTTGTTGAGTTGCTCAGCCATTTGTAGTTCTCTTTTTGGCAGAGAGCTTCTTAATACATGAGATCTTTCCAAGATTGATACTGAGAAGGTCATATGCTTTTCCTTAGCTGTGTGATTAATGCTATTCAAGGCTTTAAAAATATATAGCAAAAGACAATAATTGTCAAGGTTTAGGTGTATGTCTAGTGAATTCATTGCTACCTTTAACAGACAATTTGCTGTACCTCTGATGGGGCAAGACAGGCTTATAAACAAAAGAAACTGTAATGAATATAAGAGGAAAAGAATGAGGCTTTTGTCCTCATTGTCACATAAAATATCTCCCTCTCCCCACCAGCATAGGAATACTTATCAATACTGTGCTTGAATCCTACCTATTAAAAAGCAGAAAATAGAATCATTTAAAAGAGCTAAAACACATTTCTAAAAGAGGGAGAGATTCAATCCAAGAATTCACTAATAGCATCATTAAAATTAAGAGCCCAGATCCCAGGCTCCAGCCTGCAATCCCACAGGGTGAGGACAATACTGTGCTAGGAGTCATCCTGAGTTGGTGAAGGCTCATCCACTCCACGGCCAGGGGAATCTGTCCCTGAGAAGCCCTTCTCCATTTCTTTCATCTAAAAGCCTTTGCCAGGAATCTGAGGTTTCTTCATTGTCACAAGGTACAGAGCATTCCTGCCCTTCATTTCAGGGATTCAAACAAAAAAAAAAAATATACAACCAGCGCTCTAATTAGCAGTTCTTCTGACTTATTCTGGCCTGAGAAGGATTGAGGAGTCACAGCCAACATTTGATTTAAAATCAAGAGGGTTACAGCCTGGCCTTCCTTTGAGAAACAGCAATTTCCACACTCTGGTACTCATTAAGAAGAAGCTTTCACCACCATACATATGCTCTAATAAAGGGATGAACTTTCTAACAGAGGAGCAGTTCCACCCAGATGCTGGGTTCCACCCTCTCTTCCTCCGTGCCCACTGTGATCCGTGGAGACCGGGCAGCAGCGCCTCTGCTGCGCTGTTGCCCCAGCCCATCATGAGGAGACTTTATGCACAGAGGGGACGATGCTGAGATGAAGNGGACGGGAGGCAACAGCGCCTCTTCTGCGCTTATGCATAGAGGGGACGATGCTGAGATGAAGGTTACTTTCCTGGTTACATAAGGGTTTGGGGGTTGTATTTTATTTTATTTTGACTCTTCTGCTATGAAGGCTTTTCAAAAATTCACAATAGGCCCAATTTAGCCAGACCCTACACCGAGTGCCTTGCAGCGTCTGTGAGAGCAATTAAGAAGCACTATTCCCAAAGCTGTCTTCTCCTCAATTATGTGGGCAAACAAAGAGGTGTGACTGTGTAAGGCCCTCGCTATTAAACGAACCAGGCCTACTTATTTTCGCTTTCATCAGGGGAACGAAGTCAGCAGGGAACAAGGATGGCAAAGCAGCATGTTTGCTCTTGGACATGTGAAGTTTACAAACTAAAAAGAGGGAAAGAAAATAACGATGATGTGAAACATGAAAGTTAACCCGTCCTTTCGACTGAGCATCAGGTACACTGATCACCACTCAGGACAGTGGGGCCTGCGGTTCCTGGGACTGGAAACTGGGTGGCCATTGTAGTTATCATAACAAACATCAAAGAGAATTTCCATTGGGAACTTCTCTTTCAAAACCTATCTTCTTTTCAGAGGAGCTTATAACAGGATGATCCATGGTTTGTAGCCCTGTTTCAGATGTGGCAAGAGATACTTTAATTGCTGTGCCCCTACCTCATCACTTAGAAATAGAAATAAAAAACAATAAATTATGATGTCTTGAATTCCACTATTCTTTTTATTAGTATTAATGTATATTTAGTCTGCTAAATGTAAAAAACCAATGTGTTCCATAAGCTAATCATATTTTCTTTTCTTTCTTTCAAATTTCAGTAATTGCCGCTTTGTTTGTGTGTGCTTTTGGGTGGGGGAGGGGAGAGGAGGGCAGTGAGCCTGTTTGGGCTAAGGTTTTTGGCTGAGCTTTTGTACTGAGACAGAATAAATGTTGTCTCACATCACAGACCCCCCCATCACCTCTGCAGTCTCTGCTGGAAAAGTCGACTTTCCATTTCTCAGCTAATGAAACACTCAGCAGTGTCTGTGCAGGGAGGTTTACTATCAAACTCTACCTACTGGGAAGTAAAGTATATCACAGTGTTTCTTAACTCAGAAACACAGCATCTATATTAGCTATTTTGACATCACTCTTAAAACATACTTGGTCTTGCATGGAACAGCCTGGAAGGCAAGGGCTGTGCCTGTTCCTTGGGGTTTCTGGGAAGCAGTCTCAGGAGTTACAGAGGCTCCAGAAATGCTGCACTACATAGAAAACATGCACATATTAACTGGCCAACTCCCCAGCAACATCAGCAGTCAATGAACTGCAAGGGTTTTTTTATGTTTTTATTTTAAACACAGATTTAGTGTTTGCAGAAGTGGTGGATGAACAGCAGTGTCGAAAGAATGTGTTGTCTTATCTGCAAATTGATGTCTGGTTCATGCAGAAGTACTGATGGCTGGGGAGACAGCAAGCTGAGATTGTAGCTCTTTATGTAAAAACTTGCTCGACCATTACCTCATTTTAATCTCTTATTTATTATTGGTTGCATCTGCTTATAAATTAGGACAGTAAGTTGTCTGGATCTCTTAATGGTGCATTTCACTGCTGCTTTGAGAGATCATCTGTACAGTCAACAAAATAATATTAATGGGTCATTACTTCAGTACAGCAAACCACGGAATGATGACAATGGTAGTGTTAACAGGATGGTGATAATGAACTCTTGGAACTTCTCTAGTACCTGGTATCAAACCACTTTCCAAAGATGAGTAACCTCATGTGATTTAAGCTAAGCTAATGAAGGCCTGACTGAACCTATCTGCACAGAACTTTTAGTGCCACATCACATCCTTAATTTTGGATCACCAGCATTGCAGAAAAACCCTCTGAAAATAAAGGAGAAACACCAGAAGGGCAACAGGATTTGGGTATCCGTCAATAAGCATTTCACAACAACCACTCTACAAAAGCCAAGTCTTATAGTCCTGACCAGGGAAGACAAGAGAGGTCTGCATCAGAGACTTGTCAATAAGGAAATCAGGATTTTGGCATTTCAGAAACACGTGAGAAGCTGGTTTGGGTCCTTCCTTCTAAGAAGGATAGATGAGGAGTGACTCAATGCAGATACTGCATTAGCATAGGAAGACAGAGAACTGAGGGGAGAGGAGATCCAGATGTGGGGAGATGCACAGCAGTGAGAACACTAAACTTCCAATAAAGTCACCTACAGGATTTTTCACCACTCTTTGGTGCAAGTACAAACTTTGTGACACCTGGTTGAGTTCCTAAAACTCCAGCATCCCCATGATGCAGTGTGGAAATGTGTATCATGTACTTTTGACCATCAGATCTGTAACTGCTATGAATTTGAGGAGGCTGCGCTTAGAGATACGTGTTTGAGTACTGCTTTTTGAGCAATTATTCAGGATTCTCAGCTTTCACTGAAAGACATCTCTGACCCTCATGTCTGAAGAGAAGCACCCCTAGGGAACAAAATTAAAGGACAAACTCAGATATCACCTGTTCTTTCAACCTTTCCTCAATTTCTCATAAATTTCAGACCACTCTCAGCATGGTTCTTCAGGATCCAGTTCTCCCGTCTTGTTCTGGAGGATGGGGTCTGGTAGCACATTCCCCGGGGAGTAACTCAGCCTCCTGGGGACCTTTCTCTCTGAGAAAAAGGGGACTCGGAGTGCAGCCATACTTCAAACACTTAAAAAGTGATTTTTTTTCTGCTATTCTGCTCCATTTGAGCAGAAGCAGCACAATCAGTGCTGGAAACGGGCCAATGCCTTGAACAAATACTTTAGTTTCCCCAGCTTTGGAACTTAGGCATGATTTCTGATCAGCCCTGTATGCTCTCACTAGATTAATGTACCATCACACCAGTTCCCTCTGCTGAAACAGGGTCATCCTTCTCCCCACGCAGCTAAATGCCTCACCCAGGTTCTCATCATTCTTATCATAGAACCCCAGAATGTCAGGAGTTGGAAGGGACCTCAAAAGATCATCTAGTCCAACCCCCTGCTTGGGATCACCTCAATTAAATAACACAGGAATGAATCCAATATATATACCACATATATATATATGATATGTATACACCACAGATATATATACCACAGATCAATGCTGATTTTCTTTTCTCTAACACAGAAAACTGCCATTTTGCCCTGCTTGTATTCTCTGAGAACCCCACCGTAAAGACAATTTTCTTCGCTTAACTTCAGACTATGCCCTTCCCTTCTACATAGTCCTCTCACCTCCCTTCAGCAGCAACATCAAACTTCAGGTGCTTGGTCTTTATTTCCAAGGTGCTTCACAACCGACATCTGCCTTACCCATCATTTTTCACTGAATTTCAAGAGATCAGCTCTCACCTTCAATCAGCCCCAGAGCCAGATGGAAGCAGCCCCAAATCCTTCCCCCACCCTCCTCAATACAGCTAACTAAGATGAAACAGCAATTCCTCCCTTCTGTGCCAGAGACTGTGGCAGATGGCACCACCCTGTTTATTACAGGATAATCCTTTTTTAAAAGAAAGATAAAGAGAAAGAAATACACAGAAAGTTTAATGAGGCCGTTGAAAATTGAGTTCCTGCATCTTTATACAGACTGTAAGTCATCCCTGGGGTCACAGGGTACAGTCCCTGCTATCTTATGTGCTGCATTGTATCATCTCTCCATAAATTTACTGTGCCATGGCTTAAAAGCAATTGAGGTTTTGTTCGTTGCCATTCCAACCAAAAGAGCCATTCCAGCCTCCCTGTCCTAATGGCTAGAGAACTTTCTTTGATTTCCAGTGTGAGTTTATTCATGTCCCTGCATTCTTACGATAACATTGTTCTCCAGAGCAAAGAGTCCTTCCTCCTCCCTGATGTTTCTACAGACAGTAGGCATATCCCTGCTAAGCCTTCATTTTGCTGTGATAACAAGCCATGCTCCTTTATGATTCCCTTGTAAATCAGGCTCTCCTCTCTCCTGATCTCTGTAATACCCCCAAATCTGCATGTGGCCCTGCTTTAATTCACCTTTTCTGAGTATAAATATTCCTCACATGTCCATATCATGTATGGACATTAAGAGCTCCATATCTACAGAGCCAGTACTTTTCCTGACATTAGTCTATGTCTTTTTCACAACTCCTCTCAATGGTAGGCATAAACATTTTGGACACAAATGCTGACTCAGTAGAGCTGATGGCAGCCTAAAAGGCCTATACACACTGGTCTCCCAGTTTCTTTCCCTTTCCTAAATACAGATACTGTGTTTGCTATTCTTCAGTCACACAGTGCCACCCTTGAGTTGATAGATTTATTAAAAACTCTTACTACCAGATTTGCAATTTCACACATCAATTCTTCCAGAACTTTCGGACCAAAAGTTTCCACTCCACACCCACCACCCACCCCCCTCCTAATTTGTAGTATAAAAAACTTTAAGCTTTTATTCCACTTATGGTAAGGCAAACTCTGTTCCCACATGCTCCTGCCTTTTAGCCCCTGCACTTTTACCCCTGTGCAAACCTGTTGCCTTGAATTTCTGTGTATATACATTGAGATACACCCCTGATACTGTGATTGATGATACTGTGCCTACAGTGAAAGTATGATATTGGATTTGTGCTGGAGTGTTAAGAAACACATAGGATATATTGAGCATTTCAGAAACTTAGCAGGGATATTAAGATGAACAAGTATGTTTTAAAAACTTCTTTGTAATGCTTGAAGGGGAATAAGCACCATATATTGACTGGGCCGTTAAAATATCTCCCAGGATTCGAGTGCGTTTCTGCAATAAAGAGAAGAGAGCAATGCTTGTGGCAACCACAGCCTCAGTAATTGCCTGGGGACCTCGTGAGAAACTGAAGCCCGAAAGATGAAGGAAAGAGGGAATACCAACCACCAAAAAAAAGGCAAAAAACAAATATTGCAAGAGACCTGAGCAGCTATTTCACTGCTACAGAAAAAAAATTGCTGTGTGCTTTCTTTAGAAACAGCATCAAGCTTCTGCTTTCAATGAAATCAATGGAGAGCACAAGAAGAGTCCATTAGCAACACAGTCAGCTGCTGTGCTATGGATCTACTCTCTGATATCCTTGGGAGCCCTCAAATTCCTCTAGTACAGCCCTCTTTAAGTCTGTCTGACATGGAAATGGACCCCACAGCTGAAACCCTTCGGACTCCTTCCAGATAAAGCTTAACTCAAAGCTCTGTGTCTGGTGAAATCACTCGGCTGTGGGGCCCGAGAGGAGTGGGACGTCCACTGGGTGTCTTGGAAAAAGTCTTGAGAGGCAGCTGGTGTTCAGAGGAGTGCAAGCAGACACAAGGAAGGGTCAGTGGAGGATGAAATGTTTAAAATGCAAGAGACATGAGCACGTGGGGTACCAAAAGAATCGATTTAGCTGCTTCTTCCTATTTCACGCTGGGCAAATCACTCCCTAAGCTAACACCCAGCTAGTCTATGTGCAAAACACAGAATACATCTCTTCCCTGCCTCTCCCTTGAAACATAAATACACAAAGCTGGAATCATGAGGGCCAAGCAAGTCCAAGCGTGGGGCAGAAGGAGCAAGTCAGAATAGTCCTGGACCGGGGCCGGCATGTTGCTGCTAAGCAACGTGCAGATACAACCCACAGCCCTGCATAAGAAAACCAATCAAGGCAGCATCTCACTCCCCTTAACATTAAATGTCAGTTTACAAATGAAAGCAACAGATCACAAACCATTCCCCTCTGGAGCAGTGTGGTCTGATCCTGAACCCACCTCCCCGCGCCCCGCTCGGACAAGCGGATCTGGCGTGCCCTGGAAGCGCACCTCTGCTGAATCACTCTCCGAGTCTCCAAAGTACGATTTTGGTTTATAGTTGCTGTCAAACCAAAATGTTTCATGTTAATTTCTTATAACCTACTCCACTGTCTGCTTTGCTCCTATTTGATATTTATTCCCCTGCCAAACGTGCATTTATTTGTTGACATTTTTATTAAATTAGACTGCAATAAATCTGTCCGTGTTTATGTTTATATCGCTGCGTGCTCAAGTTTGCAAAGGACCCCTAAGTAAGTTGCATGTATGAAATGCAGGGCCAAATGTTCATAACCATTTCACAGAGGGTAAATAAAGTCAAAGCACTGGTAATCAAACATGGTAATGACCCAACCTGGCCAGGCAGCAAGGGGACCACTGGAAGCAATGTTTTTGTTGAAGTGGGCAATCTGCTCTCTCCTGAGCAGGAAGGAAGATTCTGGGAACAGCTCCGTTTCCAGACTGTGAAAATTCACATTTTTAATCTCCTTGTAGACAGGAGAGAAAATTTCTTGAGCCTCAGTGTCAGGAGAGATTTTTTCACAGTAAAAAATAGCTTTTAAATGGTTGCACATTACGAAGTGATGCTGTAAGATTCAATATTAATGAAATTCCAACATGCAGTTAGTGGACAAATGCTACCATCTCCTAACAGACAATTTAAAAACACCCTTGGCTCGCAAAGCACTGGGTAAACACAATGTGCACGGAAAAAGTGAGGCATAGAGGGGTGCGATTTACCTCATGTCAGCCATCAAGCTGTCACCAGTCAGGAATAAAGATCAAACCAGCTAAACACTGTCTATAAAACACCCCAGGGACCAGATCAGCTGTCTCACACGCACGTAATTTCAAGATCCTTTCTAAAAGTTCTACACAGAAGAGTAGTTGTGTGTAGTGTCTTTTTATCATGGCTGTGACAGGGAGAAGAAGTTAAAAATTCACAACAGCAAGGTCACCCAAGGTTGAGGCTTTTCCTCAGCTCTCTCCTGCTGTCCCTCGTGTCGGTCATGCCTGATATCATGCAGCACACGAGCCCATAGCCATAGGTGTAACTGTGGCATGCTAAAGAGGGTCCTCGCGCCCTATTTCTCCCTCCGTGCCATTCACACTGAACTTGACAAAAGGAATGCAGAGAAATTCAGAGCATCTCCTCTAACCACAGAGGACTCTGAACAGAGGAAATTTTTGCTAAATTACAATGTCTTGAAATTGGCAACAGCACGCTGATTATGTCTCATTGCGACTGTGATGTCCTTGGCGATGGAGCTGAGAGACCGCAAAGTGAATATAATGCTCCTATATGTGACTCTAATGACTGATGCTGCTCTGCTGTGGGTAGCAATTTTGAAATAACCAAGAATGACGACAAGGAATATTGCCTTTGTCTTTTAGCTTCAGAAGAACTTTAGGTAGAACTAAGGAGTTCACCACCATATTGCCAGCTATACATACTGCTAATAGGGAAATTTGTAGTAGTTTGTCCTAATCCCCCTATATATAGTCCTGCAGGGTAGGCTGAGAGTACAAAGTGGGGAAAGGTGGGTGCTCACTCCCAGGCAGGATGAAATCTCAGGACAGGAGCACAGCCAACAAGGGCTGCAGACCATACAATCAAATTAATAAACTAAATTAGATGTAGCATTTTTTAAATTGGACACAGATGCTTCCCTTACTCTGGTTGCTTCCTGTCGTTCTGAGAGCACAAAGCAACTGTCACAGTGAATAGAACATGTGCTGATCCCACAGAAGGATGAATTGAACACTTCGGTGACATGCGATGAATACAGTTACGTTGTCTTTGAGACCTGGCCTAGTACAGCTGTTTGACAACTCTTTGTGCCACAGAGAAGTGCCACTGTGCCTGGGAATATCTTGTGGTTGTAACTCAGAGTCAGCATATGCACAGGGAACACACACAGTGTCCCACATTAGACAGGGATGGTGGAGTTTTGCTCCTTCCTCAACTACCATCTGACTGAGCATGAAGGACTTTGGGACGGATAAATACCACTGCCAGTCAAATGGAAAACAGAGAGTGTCAGCGGTCATCATGTTGGATGGAAGAGGTGAAGAATAACTCACAGAGGAAAACACAGAGGCAGGTTGATGCACCCCCTGCCAATGTTGTCCTGCAGAAAGCCCCAGATCTCCTCTGACCCCAACCCTCCTACACCTATCCCAGACCTGAGCTCTCACTAGTAAGAGCAATTTGCAGATCCAGGCTGACTCGGGGACCAGAGTACTGCAGGATTTGGCACCAAGAGCACTGGCCATTACACAAGAGCTGACTATTTTGATTTTTACACACACTCTGAATGAGCTAATTTAAACTTGTGCAGGTCAGTCTCCAGAGATCGAAGACTGACATAAGAGGGACACAGAAATCTATTTCTGATCTGCCAGAACAGCAGGTCCTGAGAGGTCCAAGTGCTGTGCTGGCAGCATATTACTGTTTGCCTTGGAGGGATGGGAAAATCGGAAGAGAGGAAAATGGTTAACTCCAAGATAACACCACTGATCTGGAGAGATGCCACCGTGAAGTCTTTGCTTTGATGATCATTTGGACTCCTGAAGATACTTGACTGAGTAAATTTTGTTTTAATCCACACTGAAGGATTGTAAAGTCAAGGTATTATTCTGTAAATGAGCTCCTTGCTCAAACCCCTGAGCAGACTTGATTACCATGGTGGCCTTTCTGTTCTGGCACTTGTGACTTATTAATCTTCTCCCCTCTCTGTTACTGCAGAAGCCAATGGAGAGCAGAAATGTAACGCCAGACCCAAGTACCTCCTTGTGAGACTCTTTCCCTGTGAAGACAGCAAGTTGGTGCCCAATGCATTTAATCTCCTCCTGATCACGAACTCACAGAAAAAAAGTGATGCAGAAAACGTTAAGTTTACTGGACACCTAGGAAACAAATTCAGTTGGGATACAGAAGTCTGTGTCCTATTCAACCCAACAATAAAGCAGAGGGTCTTTTTGGACCAGAAGAGAACGATCACACATGTGTTCCACCAAGCTATCAAGAAGGCAAAAGAGTGGTTTTCTCTGTACCAGAAGCCTGCCTTTTGCTCCTGCCTTACATCGTTCCTTGTGAGTGGAACCCTCTCTGAAGCTCAGTTTTGTGTGCCCTTAACACATTTCACAGTATTGCAGCTTTCCAGGCAAAATTCATTGCTCATATGGGCTGAGGGCCATGCCCAAAACTTGTTTCCACCTCAGCCTGAAGGACTGGGCTTTTCACAACTTTAAATGGTGATGACAGCTCCGGCGGTCAAGCTCTGAGGAATCTCGCAGAGGCAATTTAAAAAGTTAGTGCTCCCAGCGGCCCGCTTTCCCCAGAACAATTAGAGGCAAACATGTGCCTGCATTTCAATGGCTCCAATGTAGAGGTTGGCATATTAATGTGATCCCATCATCATCCACAGCTTCAGCTGAAACACTGGGCTTTGCACTGAAGCAGCTGCGTGGCTCTACTTCCTGGGGACAGATCTTCGCTAGCCCCATGACTCGAGCCCATCTCACACATCTCTCCATGTCCTCAGTCTCCTGACACCCCCTCAGCACACAATTTGCATTACCTCTGCAGAAAATCTTGGCCAGAGTATTTTGAGAGAGAGAGGAGGGATTTGGGGTGCAAATAGTAACTCCTGGGGCTCCAGATACCTCCCAGCCAGGAACTGCAACCTCCCGCCTGCAGAAGAGGAGCCAGGACACACAGCCGGCGGTAGAGTCCACGTGCACACTTGTGTGTGCAAACCATCACGTGGGAAAGCCCAGCCACAGGGATGATATTTTTACATGGAAATATACATCTACCAAAGTCAACATCTGTCCTAGCTTCATCTTCCTCAGGCTTACTTTTTCTCTTTCAAACAAGTGGGTTTTACCTTCCTTCCTGCAACTGAATATTGCTTTTCTTCAGGAACACAGGGGAACAATTAGAGCAATGAGAAAATGGTAAAAATAACACAAACCCAGCATATTCCTCACGACACTGACAGCCAGAATGCTGTTTCACATGGCAGAGAGCAGAAGTATTAACATGTTTAATAACCAAATAGGTGAGCATGATCTGTGCTTTAAACCACTAGCAACCATGCTCTCTTTGCTAGAAATATTTCAGAAATCCAGAGTACCTCCATGGCCCCATGAACACACTTAACAGTGCTCAGTAATTTGGCACTTGGGATGACAATCACTGTAGTTTTTATACTGTTTCATTTGTGGCAGCACTGCGGTACAAAAGCGTTCAAACATTGCTAGGTTAAAGTATGTGTTTTCCCAGTGGTAATTAGTACAAGAAAATCAGGCTAAACATATTAGTTTGAGTTGGCTTTTTCATTCTCTTCCTGTAGTTTTACACTTCACAGTTGCAATAATTGTAGCCCTTATGAACAATTATGTAAAATTATGTAAAATGCAATATGATCAAGGTATTAGACTATTATTATCCCAGCTGCAAACGTATGAATCATTACTACAGAGTACCTAAAACCCCCAGAATTTTCTGTCAGGTTGAGTTTAGGGGACTTCTGGATGTTCATGGCAATTCAATCATACTTTGATATATGTAAAAGGAAAAAAAAAACCACTATAGTTATTATGAGTCCTCATTAGGAAGCAAAAGAGTGGTTTTCATGAGATGTGCTTGTTTTCACCACTCAGTTAATTGGCTGGCTCCTATTTAGCCAGAGAGTCCTTTATGGAGCAGGTAGGGATGGGATGGGTGTGTGGGGTGTCTTTGGGGACCAGCCTGGCAGAGGGGAAGAGAGCTTGACTTGACAATGCATGTTTACTGAGTCACCTGCTGAATCAGTGGGGTTGTAGACAGATAAAGAGTCCCAGTGTTCACCAATCAGATCCCAGGACATATATTAATTTCCCTACATCCTGATTTTGGAGGAGTTTAACATCCTGGCAGATGGAACACCATGACTGGTTTCTTTCTATTTCCTATTGATGTGTATGGTGATTTGAATGCAAGACAAAGCTCTGGAGATTGCTCAGGAAATTCTCATATAATCCACTCTCTCCTAAATCTTACGAGAAGCACGAAGATCATATTACAGTGTTACAGAAAATAACAGAGCCTTAAATTAGGGCGAAAAGTCATAAAGAAAAGTGCAGGCGAGCCAGGTTCTATGGAAATTACATACCATTGGCTATTTTGATGAAAAGAGAGGGAAAGGGAAAAGAGATGAAGCACTAACAAATATGTGAAGAAGAGTCTGGGGTACTGAAAATTGAATAACCACTATGAAGTGGTCAAAAGAATAGGACAATTATTTACAGGTCCAGAAAAGAGAAATTCTTGCCTTGGGTGGTAAAGCTAGTGGGATTTATCTTTCACTCTATTACACTTAGATTCCATCCCTCCTCTTCCTCCTGAACTTATCTGTACTGATTTGCTAACACCACTCATTGCCATCTGACATCTGTATCACAAAAAAACGGACAATTACTTAATTTAAGAAGAAGAAACTGGAGCAGAGATAACAACAGAAGTATCAAAGAGGGAAAAGAGACAGTGATTCACCAGGGAATGGACACCACAAATGTTCCCCTTCTCTAGTTCAAAATAAAACAGTCACTACCTAACAGGTTGTTATGGAGAGCTGAGGCTTTAAAAGAAATTGTGATGAAAAAACTAACCCCTCTTCTTCTCATTTACAGAATCAGGTGCTGATGCAGAGTCTTTCAAAGACAAAAGCAGTCACTGACACCAGGACCCAAATAATTCTTTAATCTAGAGAAAAGTACTCAAAAGCTACATTTGGAGCAGAAAGCCATCTCCCCTTTTAGGTTATCACTTATGGGGAAGAGCAGTAGGGCTGCCTTGTATCTGGAGCCTGGCTGCAGATGCCCAAGTTTGCAGTAATTATGTAACTGGCAAAGCCAAGCCTGTTAAACTTTAGATCAGCATTAATAAATGCAAGAGAAAGCTATCTACCTAATTGTCTGGAAAAAAAACTATGCTCCCCATTTGCACGAATGAGGCAATATTAATTGTTGCTCAATAGCATGAGGTTGCTGCTCGGGAGCCTTGTTGTACCTTATTTTTTCCTTGAAAAGAATAAAAACAAAAATAAAGGAACATATTTGGGGGAGAAGCGAATACAACTAGAAGTGAAATGCTAATGTTATTTCATTAAACGATTTGTGGAGAATGAGATAAGAGATCGACATTCTCACAGAATAATTTCTTTAAATACCTTGTGCTCAAGATTCCCCTCTAGGCAACTTTTCATCTTTCTTCATTAAAAAAATAGCATTAAATTTTATTAAAGAGTCCCAATTAAGCTAGCAACTTGCTTCAAAGAGCATCCAGGCTTAGGGGGATATGTTAAACGTTAACAGCGATGGGAAGACTCACCCGTAAAGCTGATTTTAAAAACAGCATCTTTCTGACTGGTACAATTTGGCTTGCACACCCTTAAGGCATTCTCCCAAACCTAACTGATGCCTATTTTGGGAAGCAGTACATAAATGCTTGGTTTTAAGGTCAAGTAGATGGCAAAGTTGGCTGTAACAAATGCAAACTTTTATTGATAGTTTTAGAAAGTGGTAATAGATAATTTAATTTTTCTAAAATGAGTATTTTTCTTAAATCCCAAATTGATCTGATTTGAGGGTGGCATCAAGCACACCTGAAGCAAACTCTGTGGATTTAGCTTTAATGCAATCTGCCCTGACAAGCTGCATACCTCGCCTCCTTGTTTAAATATAATTGGCAATAAGTACATCAGCTCAAAAATATCCAGTCTTGAAGGGAGACAAGTCAGAGGAAGAAAGATGTTGGTTCCACCTGCCTCAATTCTCATGGTCAAAACCAGTAGGAAAGCAGATGTATCTTTTTGTTTTCAGAGAAATTCTCAGAGTTTGAAGTTTTAAAAACAAAAGACAGATGCCACCAATGACCCTGATAGCCCAGCACAAGGGAAAGGGCTGCATGGGTGCAGGATGCTCCTGAGCACCTGATCTCTCAAGGTCCCTTCCAACCCCTACAATTCTGTGATTCAGTGAGCACACCAGCAGCCCCTGGGAGAGACAAGAAACTATCTGGTGACAGAGTCAAAGTTGCTGTACATCTAATGATGACAGAGGTTGGAAGGTGCCTTCAGATCCTAAATGGCATGAAGTGATTGCATGACCTGGCCAAATACTGTTTTGCTGATATTTGAGTGATGTTTGAGTGTGGATAAGGGATGACCAACACTCTACCTTCATTATTTTATGTTCTGAAGAGGAAGAGTAAGATATAAAGACAAATATTGCAAACCCATTCAAAACATATAGCAAGATTTGTGGAAAACCCAAGAGAAAAAATGGAAGGGGAAAATTCAGAGAAAGCCTCTTGTTTTGGATCTTGTGCAGTGACATCAGATAAATAGGACAGGGAGAAAATACTGCAGCATTCCAGGTCCTTGCTGATCCCAGGGGGAAAAGGGAATGGGAACAGAAGCAAAGGACAGGTCTTCCACTTGAGAAAACTGCCTTAAAACCAAACTTATCATACCCTGTACAAAAAAAAAAAAAAACCCACACTGTGCTGCTCCTGTGGCAGACCTACTCTCCAAGAGATGCTGCACAAGGAGACTATTTATGCAGCAATACAAATGTCACATTCATATTTAGACAATGATATAGTCCTTTGCTTTACATTCACATCCCGCGTTTCCTTCACTTCTAATCGAATGCTAATTTCACATTCATTCTTCACAGGCAGGTTTAGACAAGGCACCCAGTGGTGCATACTTGGGGGGGTGGGTTATTATCATTATTACTTTTTTATCAGAGTATGTCATTCCCAGGTAAGGGATGCGCTGCCTGCAATGTAATTATGTATGCTGGATAACACTTGCATTGACTGGGAGGCATATAAGTCAATTGCATATTGCATTGTGCATTATTTTATATTTATTATTTGCTGTCAAAGTGGTTTTGAAAACCAATGTTTATGAGCTGTGTGTACTTTACTATAAATATGGGGTCTCCTGGAGAAGGTGCAGGGATCAGGATAAATTTAATTTGACAATTCTGTCAGAGGTAACCTCCACTTCTTTCCAATCTGCCACTTGCAACAAACAAGCCAAACTGGTGTTGAATGCAGAAACAAGAGCTGGAGGGACTCGGTATGAAATATTACAGTGGGAAGATACAGGAAGGCTTGTTTCACGAGGTCACTGGGGTGCACAACCAGGTCACATTGTCTTAAGAAAATTATTCATAGCACCTCGGAGATAACACCTCCATTTCTTTAGCTTTTTTTTTTCCTGTTTAATTCCTCTTACAGGAGTCAGTTTTAAATGACACCTTTCTCCCTCCTTCAAAGAGACAGTGTATCTCACAAGGGAAAAATCAATCCTAAGTGGGTGTTGTGTGTATTGCAACATTTATATACAATAATTCCCCCCTCCTCTCCATGGTACACATCTCCACCAGTGATAAATAAGGGAGCAAATTTGCAGTGGGTGCAATGTGACAGCAGCTCTGCTTATTCTGCCCCAAGGCTGACTGAACAATTTTACTTTGTCACAGGCAAGAGAAGGCTGCTGGAAAGTTTTTATCAGGCCAGTATATATTGGAGGCTTAGAAGTGGAAGTAGAGCAGGGGAAGGTTGTCTGGAAGTGGTCTAAAACATTTTACTACTGCAATTATGATTGATGTCATGGCTTTTCACACTATGTTACTTCTTCTCCCTGTGGTACACCTTCTCAGTCCTCTCACTGAGAGCTGGCACCACCGTCCAAGTGGCTCTCGACAGCATCAGAGCCTCTGTGCTGAGCCTGATGGATCCGAGCTGATTGGTAACCACCGAGGACTTGCTTCTTCAGCTTCGTTTCCTCGGCCTTCCATGACTGCACATGTACATTTTTTTGCATGGAAAAAAAGAAATTGAACTGATTTTTAAAAGCCAGGTGCCACTTGTTCTGAATTCCAGTGAAAGCAGATCTTATTTGACTGGGACCAAAAAGTCCAGGAATGCCCTTTCACCTTCTCCTTCTGAAAAATGGTTTGTGCTATAGCTCATCTCTCCTGGTTCAGTGCACAGAGACCAACAGGGACCAGGACATACCCGTGTGATAGCCCAGGTTCTGGCATGGGGTGTCTAGAAGAAAAAGTGGTTATATTTTATGTTCTATCTTTCCCTCTATATTGATTTCATTATTCTATAAACCTCCAGAGTGAATAATCAAAAGTAGTTCACTGGATGCATAGAAAGTATGCTGAGGTCAAACCTGCTTGAACCTGCAACTTTACCTTGGCTATTTTATCAAGGCAAGTTGATTAGATAAATCTCAAACACAACTCTTAATCATTCTCCTTCTTCCAGCTTATCTTTCTCCAAAAGTACAGCACAGTTGCTTGGCTGTTTATCATAGTGTTGGCATAACATTATCTGCCTTGAAACTCCAAACTCTCCCCGCCCAGAGGTGTGACAATTAATAGGCACCAGAACCACACTTCTACAGATAAAGCAGGATTTATGCTAAAAAAACCCCAACTTTCTAAGCATAAAAAGGGGCATTATTATGCTTATTTTTCATAGACCTCTTGCTAGCACTTGTTTGCTATATCTCCCATTTTAGATAATGTTTTTATCTAAGGATCAGGACTCAATTCCTAGAGTCATGAAAATTATGAATTATCTCCATTTCTCATTTCTACAGACCCCTCTGCATTAATCCCAAGTTGACTCCCAGAAATCCTTTGAGGCTTTTCTCTGTAAAAGAGAGGAAAAGGAATTTAAGAATTAAAGACCAGCCACTGTTTCCAGCTGCAGTAATAGAAATCCTTTTTAATGCTCCCAGGAGATTTAACAACAAGAAAAAATCACTTTTGTGAAGGACATGGTAGCAGAAGGAACTGAAAATTATGTGGACTTTCAATGTCTAGGGAATGAAACATAATATTAAAGAAATAGGAATCTACCTCACATGGTGGAATGAGCTTTATATTTATCAGCTTCTGGCACTTGTTGGCCTTAAAAGATGAACCCATCATTAACCTCAGGCGGTATCTTTTAATTCACCTGAGATCCAGACAGGGGTCCTGAATGCTTTTGTGATGATCCTTAGCAAGACCTGTTCTAGAAAGCAAAGCCATAATAAGATGCAATGTTTCTGCCTGAAGGCCACTTGGGAGCTGGACAGGAAAGCAAAGCAGGTGGCAGAGTGTCAGTAATGCTCCGAAGCCTGAAGAAAACCTTGCAGCAGAAACATCACCCTTCATGCTAATCCCTTCCCTTCACAACACCTCCAGTTTTGTTATGTGCATTGCCCTTACTGCAGTTTTATTTTGCTATCTGCATAGTGGTGAAAAACACAGGTCCAGATTTGCATCATCTGTTTTTTTAAGTGATATCTATAATTGACTTCTGGAGCAGAACAGCATTCACTGAGTGAATTGATCTAAAATTGCTGTAATAATACTGCAAAATTCCTTTATTAGTGCTGGAGTACATTAAGGAGAATCAGTTAGATTGCCATCAAGGATAATAAATACTTATAGACAAGTGCAAGCAGCCCACAAAAAGTGGCAATTTTACAACTGCTTTTCCCTTTCATTCTGTTTCTCAAACCATTGCCATAAATTAGATGGTACCTACAGGTGCCATCTGAAGAGATCTGGTTTTCATATCTATGGTGACTATGTGAAGAACACGAGGGAGAGAAGAGAGAAAAAAAGAACACCAGTAAACTGAGCTGGTAATTCCTGGTTATGTGCTAATGGTAAGAAGGCACTAAGTCTCCTTCTCCTTATACCAGTGTAAATTCAGAGTCACTCCAGTGACTCAGGGAGCGAGTCTGCATGTAGAGCTGAATGGTTGAAGCCTTAAATCCTATTCACAGCACCTAGTCCCAGAGACCCTTCCAAAGGCTCCCAGGACACCGTCACACTTACTTCAACAGGACTTGGACCAGACCTGTTTTCTCTCAAAGCAGGAGGAATGAGAATTAGATGCCTTGCACGGTGTGCATGCAGCAGACCTGCCTGGACGACCTGCTGAGACCAGCCCACAGGCTGTTCAAAAACCATACATTAATCCCATGAAGACTGCATGCCACAGCCACTATATGAACCAATAAGCAAAGCTGACAGTAGGAAAGTTATTATTATAACCTTTCTTATGCTTTAATTTTTCCTCTTCTGGATTAAATACTTTGAGGGTGTTTTATGGAGTCTTTTCCAGGAGAATTAAGGCTGGGTTTAGCTCTATTATTTTGACTGCCCTGATTGGTCCAGACTGTTGCAGAGCTATCACAGAGGCTTTCCATCCACTGTGTTTCTCTGAGCTTCCAAATTAAAATACAACATATCATACACACTTAAATTAGATATCCTGTACTCCGTTCATATACAACTGGAAAAAAATCACTAATTAGTATAATTAATGTAATTATAGTCAGCAAATTTCAAATGCACTAGTGACTCAGCCCTCGAACAAAGCAAAATTTTCAGAAATACATAAATCCCATGGGATCCATTTGCTCCTGGAATTTGGGGCTTATCACTATCGCTATCCTGGTAAGCAAACCATGTCAGATACCGTGACAACTGGTGGGAGAATGCTGGTCTGTCTGAGGGAGGCTACCCCACCTCATTCACGAGAGGAGGCTTATTGCTATAGCAACAACTGCATCCTATCATTTCCTTGCTACAAACACCCGCAGAAAATATTCTGAAACGATCCATGCAAAATACAACTGTTACCTTGACCTGGTGTGATTAATGTCTTCAAATCTGAAATATTTCTGCTCAGGTTAAGAATTCTGGATTCAGGTGACTCACGTAAAAGAAAGAGGTCCCATCACACTTCGCATTAAGGAGGGGAACCCTTAATTTGAGCTCTTACTATCCTCTCTCTGTGCCATGCCTGAACTTTCCCAGAATAAGAAATAGGAATTAGAATGACAGCTTGGTCTGGTTGGTGGGACAGACCACCCAGTTGAAGGGCTGGTCCCAGCATGTGAGGGCACTCTGAGCAAACTCAGCTCAGTTTAATGCAGCTTAATTCCAAAAAACTGTTAGTTTTGCTATCTGTGTTATGATGCAGAAAGCACCCAAACAGAAAAGCAGCCTGAAGCCAGGTGTACCTTCTAAGTGTTAGCCAGAGACTCTTAAGGATAAAAAGGAAAAGGTATAAGCCCTCCTGCCAACTCCTCCCTCTCTCTCATGTGTTTAACCAGCACAAGAAATGAGAAAGTAAAGCTTGAGAGAAGAGATTGGGCGGGACTGGACATTCCAGTCTGGGATGTCATATTCCCTTTCTCTGCTCCCAGGAGGGTGGGAAAAAACCTCCTTTCAATGCAGAGTAACACAATTTCACTTTATTTCTAAGCTTTCTGTAAGTTAAGGGGAGGAGGGTACAGTAGCAAGTACAGTGGGGAGCAAAGTGGAGAGAAAGATCTGTGCTGCAAAAGGAATTTTATCTTTTTGTAATTTTCTCTTGATCTCGCAGACCTCTTTGAGTAATTCCTTCTCATTCTGGCATGAGTAAAAGGGACACCTTCCAGTGACCAGGACCACTCTTTATAAAGCAGCAAGTAACGGGGAACAAAGCAGTAGCCTCATGGTCCCACACATTACCACTCAATCCACCACTCTACCACCTCTCAGAGCTCTTAAGTAAGAATGTCATTGTCTCAGCTGAGAAATTCAGTGTTTCCTGATTGGAGTTCATGTATTTCTGAGAATTTACATTTGAAGCAACTACCAAGAGTAAGGATAAAAGCAATGGTAGTGTCTCTATGGAGGGATCCACAACCATGCTGTACAAACTGTTTCTGAATAAAGAACTGTCTTTATCCTCCCACTAAAAGGCTTTTTACTAACTGAGCATCTTTCAAGCTATGTTTAAAAACAGAACTGTAATTTCAGCATGGAAACTAAAAATGTCTTACAGACTTGTTTCCCTTCCACTCAAATAAACATGTAGCAGGAGAAGCAACTTCACATACTGAAGTCTGGACGTTGTCAACTACTGCAAGAAACAGCATGGCACCAATTTGTGATATGAATGATCTATTGCAGTGAAATTGATTCAGTGCCTCATAAAGGCAGATGCATCGCTTTGACCCATCTGTTCTATGGACATAATCTTAATTACAAACATAGGGTCACATCCCAATAAATCAGCAATGCTGCAGTGAAGGTGCCTACATTTATGCCAGATGAATGTTTACCCAGTACTGCCTACAGTCATTGCTCAAAAAAATTTAAGGACAAAAAGAACAAGTAGATAGCTATCAACCTCTTCTTCCTTACAGTGACTCATAATAATTATTCAATCAAATCAACATGGGCAAAATCCAGGTCCTATTCCTACAAACCCCAAAACTTCCATGGACCAGACTTCACACCATACATATGGTGTAAGACAACAGAGATGTTTGGGCTGAACAGCAGGTCACATAAACACAAAGGACAAATATGTACCATGTCACAGAAGAAAGGCTATAGGACCTTTCCCAGGCTTGCAGGGTCGAGTGTGCAGAATCTGAGCATCTTCAGTCTCAGAATAAAAGTAAGTTATTAGAAGGGACAGACAGGAGAAAGGAACTCCATGTTTGCCTCTTCCCTAAATGGCACAGACACAGATGATCTCATTAGCTCATCTGTGTAATTTACACTTCTAATATGGCTGGGGAATAAAACAAATATCCAGAAATAAGCAACAGGACAGGGATAGAAGAGGGGGAACCCTCACAGCCCTCTCTCATCTAAGCTCCTTCTTTCCTTGCCAAATGTTATATTCCCTTCCTGGGAATCCCTCCAAGTTTGTGTCTCCAGATGCCACATTGCAGCAGGCTGCCTGGAATCCCTCCTACCCGACTCCACATCACTCATGCTGAACAGGCAGGGCAAACACAGGGTGGAGAAAGCATTTTATCCTTGTTTATTTCCAGATGGAAAACTGAGACACAGAAATACCCAGCAAAGGAAAAAAAAAATAAAAGAACAAACCTTTAACCATCTTGAAAACAGAATCTTCTTTGGGAAAAAAAAGGAGAAATACAATCCACACATTGAAATTTGGAAGGACTGACACCTGAGCCATGTTTTCTGCTGTTAACCTAGGGTTCTGGTCGATGACTTACAGTCAAAGAGAAGATCAGTATGGGCATGAGGGAAACCCTCATTACAAGCAAATGTAAACACAGTGATCAAAAGCGTGTGCAACTGAAGTCCAGTGGGATTCTCTCATTTGGGTAGAGGTTCATCCTAGATAACAGTCAGCATTCATTCAAGCCAGGGTCATGGAACTGTAGGCTCCTATCAGGGTGTCTATCATAAGCACATAACTTGAGTTGAAGGAATTTCCTTCTGGAAGTACCTGCTCAGGCAGAGATCCAAGAGTTTGTGGCTAATATATGAGTGAGTGAAGTTAAACAAGGTAAACCCCTATCCTTCAAGGGACAAGAACTGATGTGGTGTACTGGTGATACACCCTTCTCCATCTCTCTCTTTTCCAGTCTATGGAGGAAAGCAAGAGTGACTCTGGGGCCTGAACTTTGGTAGGCTGGAGCTGAGCCTAGGGGCTGGTGGCTTCCTGAAAGCAAAGTGATGGGATTCACTGTTACCAAGGAAACATGTTGACCTTTAGTATTTTTGACACTTAAAAAAAAAATCACCTGATTTAAATACAGATAAATCTGATTGAAGAAGTAAATGCAGCCAGATCTAATTAGAGAAGTGATCTGGTGTAACATGAGGCTTTCCCAACTCGCAGCCTCCTTTCATCCTCTTCCTATGTATCTCCAAAGACCACTGCTATCCCATCTATGTCTCTCTACCTAATTTTCATTTTAAAATGTGCTTTAATAACTGCAAGTAGGTCTGCCATCCAGAAATAGAAGTCTCAAAGCGCAGAGGGCATTATCTTCCCATCCACCTCACAAGGCAGGCTGAAGCGGAGTCCAGACCCAAATTACCTGAGTATTAGTAGAGACCCCTGTGTGGTATTTCATCCTGGTTCCCTTTTGTACACTATTTTACAACACCCAGCTGGCCTCTAGTCCCAGTAAAAAAAAAAAAACCCAACTCTTATACCTGTATCTCTCCATCACTCTCTATTTTTCCTCCTCTCTCCTTCCCTCGCACGAAGAATGGCTGGTAAAAATTTATTGTGGGTGGGATTTTGACGCACGCATCCCATTAAAATTAATGGGAACTGAGCATCTAAATCCCTTAGGCAGCTTGAAAATTTCAGCCTCTATTACTAATGCTCTTCTCATTATAACAAGATTTGTACATGACAGCTCGAGAGCCCTGACTTCGCTGTTAGTGATGTGGTTCTGTGTCGTGCTGCTCACGGCACCCGGTGTAGGCTGCCTTGCTCACAGCTCAGCTCCTCACTAGCTCCGCGGCTAACGGGAGACCAGAAAGCATCCTGCAATTTCATTATGATTGATGAACTTTCTTGGAGGGGGTTTTCCACCAGACAAAGATAATGTCAAGTAAATCTGCCTTTGTTGTGATTATTTGAGAGTCATTTGATTTTAATTGTAATCATCAGCTTCTCATGTGCAGCGTATAATAGGGTGGTCGTGGCCATGTTGCACAGCTGCATCACGATAGCAAAAGGAAGAGTTTTTCAAGGGGTGTTATAGACTTTGCTGGGTTGTCATAATTGCCAGATTCCACAACTTTAAATTTTTCATCAGCACTCTGCTTAATTTACTGAAATTATAATTTACCAAGAAGGCATGACTGGAAAGAGAACAGCTTTTTAAAATTTCATGCACATCCTGCAGGTCTTCATCGGTAAGGTGTTTAACTGTGCAGGTTTTAATCACACCTGACAGGGAAACCATTCTCATTCTCATCAGAGACTTTTCCCATCCCTTTCCATGTCACTCTGGCCCAACTATGGCATGGGACAAAGGGGCTAGAAAACCTCAAAGAAACCTGGGGAAAAGCAAACAGTGACTGAACTGTCATGGTAAAACCTTGCCTTCTTGCACATGCAGGGGGGAAGACGGGACCCTTGGAAAGGTAGAATTTCTCAATACTAAACTGGGGTACCTTATATTTTGTTGCTGTTGTTCTTCTAGGGTGTCATATGTACCTTCTCACAGGGTGCTATGCATGACTGGGCTCTGGAGTAGAGCCATTTAATTTGTAAAGATATACTAGTGCCTTCTCTTACCACAAAATTTAAGTTCTCAGAGAAGCCAGTGGAAGTTCAGACACTTGAAAACCTTGAGATATCTGAGCCCTCATTGCATAAGGGACAGATATTGTACCTGCCTTTTTTATCTTTCTTTACCTATTACTACTACAGCTGAGATTGGCACCAAGGACTTCAAGGGTATTTTTGCTCTGTTCTGAAATTACTGGAATAAATTGGGCCAGGACCTTTGTCCGTGTTCTTGTCTGGTGCCAGTGGTCACAGCAAAAGGCTGGGCATGCTCTTTGCTGGATTTCATGCACTGCTTTTCTATCAGATTACCTTCCCTTGCTGAGGTACCCAATGCAGAACTCTTCATGGCTTTCCTTAGGGCTTGTGCAGTTTTAATAGCTCTTCCCATGATTCAGGAATTAGGAAATGGCATCCTTGTACCAGCTCATGTGTACAAACAAAAATAGTGTCTATATGTTAAGATATCACTGTCTTTGCCCTCTCAACTCACAAGCTTCTGGGGAAAAGAATGGAAGGAACTTTATGTCTCTGTCTCCTCCTCTCTACAGCTACAGATTTAAGCAGTGACCTTGCTGGGCTTTCTTCACATCGGGACAGAATACTTCAGTACTTCTCATGTAAAGCTCAACCCTCTACCCTTGAACTAGGACATACCTTTCTTTGAATTAATTTTTCAGTTTTCAAGGAAGGGTTCTGGGGAAACAGAAGGTCTTTGACTCCACTGCTCCCTGGAGGAAAAAGGAATCATTCTTCAGGGGAAGCAAATAATTTTTCCAGGGGTCTTTTGGAGCTGATACTTCAAGAAACCTCAAAAGGAGGCAGACAGGTTTGCTCCACTGCTGCAGAATATCTGGGTATAAAAATTAGCCAGGATCATTGAAAACATACTTGATAAGCTCCCCTTCCCCCAAAATACACCAACACTTCATCTTTCCATCATTAAAATGCATGTAGGAGAGGGCACAATCCAAAGCCAACTCCAAATGGTACCTCTACATGCACAATATAACATTGTGCAGACAAATAACTAAAGGTCCCTATGCAAGAGAGCTGTGCTGGTGTGGCTCCTTGCCAAGCTAACAAACCCACACCTCATTAGTGCTGCTGGCTTCCCCAAGCAGTGAAATTTCCAGCACTTTCATCCATGAGCATATTTTCAAGAAAGTTCTAAGCTAAGCAAACTGTCCTGAATTAACAGACACCAAGTTCTGGAGCCAAACACAACCATCCTGCCCGAGAACCGAAAACACACGGGCACTTTGTGTTGCAGCTCATCCTTGCCCCTGGTTGTAGGACAAGTTTGCCCTTCTGTTGATGAGAGATGGACATCCCATACCCACAGCAATCTTTGTAGGTCTCAAAGATTATGCAGGCCAGAGCTCTGCTGACTTCTCTGCTGCTATTCACTGTACCATTGGGACAGAAGTACTGGACAAGGGTAATAAAGAGCATCTAGATGTTGCTGCTGTTCATGAAAACTCATAATTTTAAAAAAAATGTATTAAGCTGTTCAACGTGAATTAAAATTTGCTTTTTGAGCAAGTGTGAGCACAAAAAACCTACAAAATCCCTACTTACACTTTTTACTTTTACTAGACAGATTATTATTTTTATCTACAGCTACATTACAACATTTATTTACGTAAAACCACCCATGAACTTCAGATGAGAGCTTTGTCTCCCATAAACAACAAAATGGCTCTCCAGCTCCATTAATATTAGACTGACACTAGTTAGATAAGGCAGATAAATTGGTACTTCTGTGCCAGCAAGGGACAATCTCTGGCTGACGCTCTGGTTTAAAAAGTGGGGACTGCACTGGGCTGGGGGAAGGAAGCCCAGAGAAAGTGGTAAAGTCAAAGGTAAAGAAGGCAAGTGCAGATGTCAAAATGCTTCAGGTGGATGTTCAGGATGAACAAGATGTTCTAAGTGTGCAAAAGCCAGGGATCATCCACTAGCATACTACAGAGAACTGAGAGACATTTTAGGAGAGTTAAGAAAGGTCAAATAGGTCCACAGCTAGGTATTACCACTGGTGCAGAGATCCATGTAGTATCTCAGGAAATCCCAAATTCTTTGTGTGCCACACTCTCCCTCAGGGTTGTGTTTGGGAACACATCAGCAGGACATCTGAAGCAGCTTTCGGTGCAAAACCCCTTTTTATTTCAGCAGCTTGGGGGAAAGTCAAAATCTTCTCCATGATGTGCGCGTGGCTTCACAGATTGCATGACAAAACTCCAAGTAATTAAAGAGCTGATAAAAATGGTGTTAAAAGAGCCAGTATCTCTTCAGGACACTTCAGATAAGCCGATCATTGCATCTTCAGAACAATGATTGTCTTCTTTGAAGACAGAGATGAAAAACAAGATGAGTTGCTGTTCTATCTGACACGATATGAACAGAAATCTGTGCGATGTTATTAGAGATACGAGTGATACCGGAGTTGTGGTGACAGGAGTTTCAGTAGGAAGTCTTTAATGTTCCAGATGCTATTTCCAAATGCTACTTATTACAGTGGGCCTGAGATATTTGTTTGTGGTTACCCACACATTTCTTTGCTGCCTAGCCTCTGAGTAAACAAGATGCTTGATACTTGGCTTTAGGGGAACAATAAATTCAGACAGGAACCCTATCTATAACAAATGAATTTATTGTACATGATTCAACAGTTTGCATTCTTCAAATTAAAAGCAAATCTAAAGACAAAGCCTGTAAGTAATGTTTTTCCAAAAGGGAAAACTAAACATTTAAGAGTAATCTTTTGTGGAGTTACCTGAACTATCGGAAATGAAGAGCTTGGTAACCAAACTGCAGAAGAACTGAAGGTCTTTAAGGTAAAGATTCAGCCATCACCTGGAAAGGATACATGAAATAACTCTTTTCTTCTTCCCAGCGCTGGGGGCAACACTGACAGATTTAGTCTGAGAGATTGATGGAAGTTTACAGACCAACAAGAAAAAGTCCAACAGAGAACCACAAGAGTAATAAAAGTTCTCAAAAAGCATGAGAAAAGCATGAGAATAAGTCTCAAGGGACTTAAATAAAAGCAAAGGAGATTTTAGTTAGAGATTAAGGAAAACTGTATAGCACGAAACTAGTGAACTGCTGGGCTAAACTCTTAGGAGATGGAAATCCCTATGCAGTAAGTTTAGAGGAAGGGATCAGCCAGCCAGCCACTAGGAGCAGTTAATTACATGTTCACCTCCTTTGAGGCAGAGAGATGGATTAGATGATCTCCCCAGGTCCTTTCCACTCTTACAATTCCTACTGCATCTATGTAGCATCTCCCGCTTTTCCACTTCTTTAATGAAGCAGAGGAGACAGCACAAAGGAGTATTTCAGATGCTTAGCCAGCAGGATGAAGGACACAGCAAGCAGAGCAAACTGAAGACTGAGTCCAGAGGAAAATTAATTTATGACTGAGATCTCTGGCAGAAGAGAATATACATGGCATCCTACCCTGTCTGTCCTTAATGTTTCCCCTTAGCTGGATCACTCCTGGCCCATCTTTGAGTCCATAGACTGCAGACAACTTGAATCTGGTTTGAACAAATAAAACACCCCTATGTTTAAGTTTTTTCTATCCTTCTGCTCTTTATACTTTTCCATGATTCTTAAAACCTAATATTTTCTCTGCTGAATCCCACACAAGAATCACTCCTCATGAAAACAGGAAGAAAAAATATAGGGCAGTTGGTATAATCTACTTTCTTAAATTAGTAATTACTGTTGCAAGTATAGTGCTTTTCCAAAGCAGTCTGTGGTGTTACTAGACTAATTCATTCGTGTCATGCTATTATTGGGCCTTAAATCTCTGTTCTCAGGCTGTTTATTAAAAATAAAGTGCTTCAGCATAAAAGGGAGTGAAACAACTGGGATGACTCAGCCCGCTCAGGATGCTATATATTTCTTCTCCGCTCCATCAGTACCTCTGAATTGTAGTTCCCAAAGCAACCAAGCGTCAGTCTTCAACTACAACCTTACATCTGCCAGGGAAAGGGATAAGAGCAGCTTTATGACGATTTGTGCTCTCGGTGCTCCGTGTTCCACACCTGCCTGTTTCCACAAGAGGGCAGAGGATGAAGTTTGTGGTGTGTTGACTCCTACAGTGTTATATATGACTGCACAGCATCTGCTTGCCATAAAGTGACATTAACCATGTATTATTCCCCTATATCACCACAGTATTCTTTACCTCCAGTGTTATGATGATATACAGCGTGTTGGAGCACTTTTCTGGCTGATGTACTGTATACTGCAGCCCCCAGCCTAGCGCTTACAGTGCTGCTCTGTGCTATTTGACTCTTGGCAGCCCAAATTGAGGTCCAGGCTGCCCAGAATGGAAGTACCAGGCAGTGAAATACCTGCTAGAGTTTTGTTCAGTTGTCAGTTCCCCTCTCGCTGCCCCACAGGTACTGTGTATCACATATACTGCCCCACAGTAGATGTAGCAGGATAGGAGCTAACGGTTGAATTTTATTATGAAATGCTTTTGTACTTGTTCCCCTAAAATAAACAAAAATAAAATGTAAGCAATCCTATTTTCAGCAAGAGAAAAAGCTGCTGTCATGCTGGTATGGTGTATAATGGAATACAGTAGCACTGTATTTCATTATGATTCAGTGTGTTTTCATGTTAGTTGCCAAGGATTCAACGGCTTAACGTGAATTCTAAAATAAGATTAGTATTCCAAATAAAATACTTCTGAAATACGTGTATTTCCCATTTCGTTCTAATGAGCTTCAGTAAATGCACAGTACTGCTTGTGGGTATAATTTGAATTCAGGAGATGCAACTAAATTCAGCCATTTGGGACCTGTGTCCTATCTGGGCACCTAAATGCAAGAGGAACAGGGATTCTGGTCAGCAATGCCACTTTGCAATGAGCTCCACAGCCATCAGAGCCACAGCACAGGAGGCCTGGCCAAGGAAGGACAGCACAGCTGCACATTTCCCAGCGGCCTTCAGCTTTTATGGGACTTTCCAGGACAAGAGTTGGCAAATGGTGCTCCATCTCAGAGGAGCAGTGTGAAATAGGATACCATGCATCTGAATTTCACTATAGCCACTCAATCAAATAGGTGTTTAATAGTCTTTTAAAAAATCACAGAATCACAGAATGTCAGGAGTTGGAAGGAACCTCGAAAGATCATCTAGTCCAACCCCCTGCCTGAGCAGGATCACCAAGATTAAATCACACAGGAACGTGTCCAGACTGGTCTTGAATATCTCCAGAGAAGGAGACTCCACAATCTCTCTGGCATCCTGTCCCAGGGCTCTGTCACCCTCACAGTGAAAAAGTTTTTTTCCTGAGAATTCACATTGAACCTCCTCTGAT
>VXBZ01009834.1:85142-169033 GCA_013399135.1 Heliornis fulica
TGGCTTCTTCCCTTCAACCAGCTCTCAATCCACCTCGCTACTCTGCCCTCCAGGCCACACTGCCTCAGTTTCCCCACCAGGATGCTGTGGGAGACAGTGTCAAATGCCTGACTGAGGTCAAGGTAAATGACCAACAGATTCTTCCATGCTCTGGAGCAGTCAACCCAAATATTACCAGCAGCTCCCATGCTGAGCATACTTTATCTGAATTATCTGCAGCCACTAATCAGGCCAACATGATTTGAGTTTTTCTATCTTGAGATTTATCTTATTGGTCAATCATCTTCCTGAGTCAGTAAGCCTTGAAACAGCCAAGAAATTTGGCTTAGACACATGTGAAAAGTCAGTATCCAACAAAGTATGTTCCTCCAGTCTTTCACAAACATTTTAAACACTTGCAGTGGATTCTGTCAATGCAGATGAGAAAGTGGCACAGCACAAAGCCACTGCTAAAAATATAACTTTGGGGAAGGGATTGGAGAAAAAAAAATTAAATTGTATTACAGGATCTTTCCTGGACCACACTTAAGACTACATCTACCTCCAGAACCTGGATGGGTGAGGAGACCTGACCCCACATCCTCACAAGCAGGCTGCAGCAGCACAGCCCAGGAGGAAGCGTCAGGTATCCCGCTGGAAAGTCTGTACACTGCTGGAGGAGCTCCTCAGCAGGAGGAACTACCCCCTAGGGAGCACCACGCTACTGCAATCAGTGCTGCTTTGTCAGTCTCCCTGCGCACAACCAGCAGCTTCCAAAATCCTCCTACTTTCATGCAGGCACCTCCTGGAACCTGGTTAAACCCATGGGTGGTTCAGCGCAGTTTCTCCATAGAGCCTGGGAGCAGCAGGGTCTGGGATACACTGAGCACGTGTGAACACACTAAACACAGGCACCTGCTAGGGCTGAGCCCTGTCCCCTCCCAGGAGAGATGGAGAGGGCTGGTCCAGGTGGGAGTCATATGCTAACAAATCCTCAAACCTGTCTCTGGTATCGCTTTTAGCTTTGCAGGTCATCCTTCATTTTGGGACCGTGGCAGTGAGACCATCCATTCGTGGCAACCACACAAAGGATGAAACTTCTCCTTTACCCCTGCCCCAAGTCCAGTTGCAATGTTCTCCTCTCAGCAGTATCAGGGCTTCCCAGAAATACCAAAGCAATCACAAGAACAAACAGTTTGTGAAAAAGAGTCATCCTTAGGATGACATGACACTGCTAGGGTCTCACCTCTCCTCCAACACTCTGCAATGTCACATCTTTGCTGAACAATAAGAAAAACCTTTCAAAATTCAGCCCATAGTGGGACCACCCACGGTAAGAAAAATTACTAATGTCCAGAGTTATGAAGTA
The DNA here is from genome assembly GCA_013399135.1 of Heliornis fulica. Classification (NCBI taxonomy): domain Eukaryota; kingdom Metazoa; phylum Chordata; class Aves; order Gruiformes; family Heliornithidae; genus Heliornis; species Heliornis fulica. The sequence goes on from VXBZ01009834.1 coordinate 86,491, forward strand.
GCCATGACTTTCTGACAACCTTACTCCCAGGGGACCCGTTTTGTATTCCTCTGCTGTTTTCTTTTTCTCTCCTCATTTATTAAGACTGTATAAAATGCTTACTGAGTGGACTTCAGGTCCAACACTGAAGGATGATGTATTTCTAGCTAACGGCCTTTTTAAAGAACTAGCTAGAAAAGAGGTAGTAGCATTAAGCGGCAAGATAGCTTTGTAATTAGTGGGAGTCATGTGGGAACAGAAGACTGATAACTGAGGCCAGGAAAGTGCTGGAAAGAGAGCAAGGGGGGAAGGCAATGTGCAGAGGAAAAGGAGAAGTAAGCATGGAGGATGGTGGGTGGGGAAAAAAAGAGGGATCTGGAGAGACCTCAGTGGCATGCAATGTGCAGGAAGCAGAAGGAAGAAAGACAGTGTCCTGTGAGGGACAGGCCAGCAATGACTCCTGGAAATGGAGCACATCCATAAACCAGCAGGCACCTCTAATGCCCTCCCATAATTCAGTTAGTCACTTGATCCCTTACATGAGGGGACATTAAATTGAAGTACCTTATCACTGAGTTTATGATGAAGCAGAAAATATTCAGACATTAACTCCATTAGCCACTTTAACCACTGGAATGAGAAATCCAGACAATGTTTCATTGCTGGGGTGTGGTTCCTGGACTGTGAAAAACTTAGGTGTTAGCTTGAGGAAGCTTCAGTGGAAAACTTTGGGGTGACTGTTGCATGGGTAAGAAAATGTAAATTCGTAAGTCTGAGTCCTGATACAAATAAAATCGGGATTTTCACTTGTGTATTTTAGCCAGAGGAAATGGTACCCATGACATCTCCATGGCTCTCCACACTCATTGACAGCCCTCTGGCCAAGGAGCACACAAGCATTTTCCTAAGCCTCACCAAATAATACCTGTCCCAAACATCACTGCACAGTCAGAACTCTACTGGGTCTACATAGCATTAAAATAGCAGCTTAGCCACAATCAGTAATTATGGCAGACTATAATCTCGTTTGGCTCTCCAGCCACACTATACAATGGACAACATTTAATTAAAATTGACTCATCTTACAGTAACTGAAAAGCAAATTAGAAACTTATCAAGATCAGTGTAGATATGCACCCAGGCTTGAGATAATTAGGTTGCTGTGAGGCACCCTGCCACACATCTCAAATTGCTGTGCCACTCGTTCCTCATCACCCGAGGACGTGCAGAGATAAATGCTGAGATTCACATCCCCATTAAAATGGCCTTACACAAGGTGGTGTATCCACAGTGTGGAAAAAAGAAGATGCACACGAGCTTCTGGTATGAGAAGTTATTAAAATAAATGCTGAGAGAGAAAACAGATTTGTTTTATAAGAAGAAATCAGATTTTAACATGGCAATTTATTAACTGCCTGCAGAACAGAGCTGATTGATCCAAAGACAAGGTGTCGATACTCTCTTCTTTGTGTGGTAGTCATTATGTTTCTCTCTGCTTTAGCCAACTTTGCACTCAATGGAAGATTACAGATTCTAGGCAAAAGTGAGTTCAGTTTACTCTGATTTCTACTCTCTGGACAGTTTAAAATGTTTTCTTACTTTGAATTTCCTTGTTGAAGAACACTGACTGGAACAGCTAAAAAGATTTTCCCAAGCCGGTCTTCTTTTAGAAACTGAAACTGTTCACTGTTATAAATTGGTATCTAATATCTTCAGGGTGTTTATAACTACAAAGCCTAGATGTAATCTCTTTCTTTACAGATTTGTTTTCAAGTTAAGTATTACAAAGAATTAACTACAAACTAGAGAATGCTTATCAGTTTTCACTCGTTTTTCTGGGGAGCTGTCAGAAAAATAAAGCATTTTCTTCCCTGTTATTTTTCTCATTAATATTAAAAAATAATTTCTGAAATAAACTGCAAAAGTGCTACTTCTCTTTTTAGTTTTGGCAGAAAATATAACTTTCAGCTACTTTTGGAGAAGCAAACAGTCTTCTTTGCTTTGTAAGATATGGAGAGGAGGAGGATGATGAGCAGGAGAGCTGTTATATGGCAAGATCTACTAGTCCATTCTTTAGTCTCCTATATTATCTGCAGGTTTTATGAACTAATTAACAAGTAACAGAATTTGTCCTTGGCATAATTTTACTGGCATTATATCAGGGATTGTATTTGCTCCAAATGTGTACTAACAAGATGCACATTAACTCCCTTAGATTTGGTATGAGAAAGATAAACTCTTACTACACAGAGATAAACTTCTTATACTGACATACACTCCAACTTCTTTTCTTCCTAGAACCAGAATATAACCACTCATTCAAAATCTGTCACCCCTCATTCAGAGGTGTATTACCAAAGCATTACATTTCCATGATCATTTTCCCAGTTGACTATAGCAGAAGGTAAAGCAGAAGTACCAACCTGGACATGATCAAGATGCCATTCTCTCTCTTCTGTCTAACTACAGTTCCTTAACCTTTCTAAGAGAAATGCAGTATTGCCCCCCTCTTCTGCTGAATGTTATAATGATGTAGTACAGCACTGAAGAGTTGGGGTACTGCACACCAAAACTGGCTGCTGGAAATCTTATTTTAAATGTTTTGAGAGAGGATGTACTGTTCAAGCAAAACACACTTCAGTATTTTACTTCAGATCAAATCATCTTATTTTATCCAGAACAAGCAAAACTCTCTAGTTTTTACTATTGTGTAAGCCATTACTAATGTTCAACTCTGGAGCATAATTACTGGTCTATGAGCTGGTGTACCTGTTGTTGTGCAGATGTACACCAACCCCTCACAGATTTTATGAGCCATTATTCTCAAAACCCAGAAACCTGTGAACGTTGAAAACCTCCAAGTTCAACCCCAGTTTTAATAGGATACTGAAGTTTCAACATCTGAACATTTGTTCACCTGCTGGCATAGTACCAAGTCTGCAGATCTGTGCAGAGAACATAACCAAAGCCTTTGACTGAGCCATTTTGTACCTGTACAGAAGAGTTCCTCCTCTAAAACTGCTTTGGCCATCACACTCCAACTCAAAACTTGAGAAACAGTGTAAACAGCATCTGTGCTGCTCTGTCCTGAGCCACAGTCAGGAGTGGGTGAGAAATCACTAATTCCTAGAGCTGGAGAAGATTCAGCACTTTGCTCTTTTACACCCACTCCCAGAAGAGTTACAGTACGTGTCCAAGCCCGGCTTGTTTTATTGCTCAGCTGGGGTCCAGGGGGAGCTTTTAAAACAATGGTGATTCCACCTTCTCCTTAGACCATGCTAGCATGAGTCTTTGGAAGACAGAGTCTATGCTGCCTTTTCCTCCAAGCTCTCTCTGTATATTGTTTTATGTACCTGCTGCTAAGGCCTCCCTTATTCTTATACCAGAGAATCCTTGACTTTGAAATGTAAGAAAAATACCCTGCTACGAAGGACACTGAAGAAATCTGCAGTGCTTTTCTTGTGCTTTGGTAGGTAAATCTGACCTAGATATCACAAACAGCAGGAGGAGAAAAATGCAAATACCTCTCCCTCTATATAAAATTATTCAACACAACAGAAAACAAAGGGATCTGAAAGGTGAGGGATGATTTATAAGGGAAGATGTGGGAATATTCTCTCTCTGCTTCCCCAGCTGTGGATTTCTGATGTGCACAGCTGTGTCCTCTTTTCCACTGTTTGAACTGCTGCCTCTACAGCACAAGTCTGCACAAGTCTCCTGACTTCTTTTTCCTCCTAAAATCTCTGCTTCAGCTGGCTGTTTCTTATTAAGCTTCCCCCAGAGATATATGCATTTTTAAGATATTAAAATAAAGAAAGAACACCTAAAAGAGGCCGTGTGTCTGCACACAGGCATTTGTGTGTGTCAAAGCCTATCTCAGAAATAGGCTTTCCTTTCCCCTTTGTTTTTTAATGTTTGCACAGGAAAAAATATCCCTTTCCCATTTCAGAGATTTAAAGCACTGAACAAATGTTGCAATTATGCTTCTCAAAAGCAGATAAGTGACAGGTGAAAAAAATTAAACTCACTTAGGCAAGGCAGGTTCAGAATATCTGTAATGAACTGAAATTACTTTAGTTAGTGAGACCCCTTTTTGGTCCAAAAGCCCAGAAATCATTATTGTTTGAGCCTTTCCTGCACTTTTTCAACACATTGTAATTAAACTCCAAAGTGTGACATATCTCAAGTCATCCAGAATTTTAACTTACATGTCTGCTAAAAGGATGCAGCCGGTGCTGTACAGTTGGTTAGCAAGATGGATCATTTACACCTTTGCATTATTGCTACTAGTCAGTTGGAAACAGAAAAAAAAATAATCTCAGGAATATGCAAGATAAAAGCTGCATCACTCCACAGGCTGGTACCAATACATCTAGCACCAGATCAACTCCATGCAACACTTTTAAGTGGTTCACGTTCATGTGCAAAAGACAGCTCTTATTTTGTGGCCACTGCTGAGACAATTACAGCAGCTCTAAGTAAATATTTCAATCATCTCCATCCACACCAGCTCTGCAGGAGCTATTTTGAGTCTGCACAGAGAGCACGATCAGCTGGATTTTCCAGCACGGTACTGCCATGCCCCAACCAACAATGCTGAGGACGCAGAGAAAGTCCCTCCAACTTTCCCATGACTCACTTCAAAAGCAACCCCAGAGAAGCCAAGACTGTGCAAAACCTGCAAGACCCTTAAACAGGGGGTGCTATGTGAAGGCAAGGTATGTATCACTGTCTAAGCACCAGGCAGAGGGTAGGGTTTGTTCTGATAAAAGAAGAAAAGCAATTGCAGTACCAGTTCCCTCTCATTATTTTTATTGCAAGACACTGAGAATAAACATGGTGAAGCTATTTAAAATCACCTTTAATTATCTCTCAGGTATTTCCATCATGCAGTTCAGCCAAGGCACTGTGTTTCTGCCCATTTGCTTTCCCATAGTCTATTACCCATGAGTCTAGAGAGCTTCTTTTTCAGCCTTCCCTCCATTCCCTCTCATCCTTCCCTCTTGTTTCCTCTTGATACAAATTATCATGCAGGTTAGGTCCTATGCATGACCTCTGGAAGCTGCCCTTCAAGGAATTCAAGGTAACAAACACTACATCCTGTCAAGTCCAGCACTGGTGGACTTTAAACTCTATTAATGGGTCAAGTGACTGAGTTTTAAGCTCAGTTTAGCATCCCTTCAGACAGATTTGTGCTCTAAGCTAACATCACAGCCAAAGCCATAATTCACCTCTCCATCTCTGCTTCCACCTGTGGACTGAGATACACTGTCATAGTTGTTCCAGCAGGAAGCATCTGACATACAGGGCTGACTTCTATCAAAATTGTTACATCCTTCATATAAAATATTAAGTATTTCAAACAAACCCTTGTATTTGTAAACTTAATTAGCCTACAACAGCATTCCATACCATCAGCTTGTAAAAGTTTTAAAGTTAACTACAGATGATACATATGTGATGCAAACCATTGTAACTTGATAATAAAAAGATTAGTTATGGAGCTATAAAAATGTTATGTCAGGATTTTACAGCTGATCATTAATATTGTAAAATGTAGTTATGTTTTTATGCTTTGTTGCCTGACAAAAACAACCAGAATCTGAAGGAGACCGTGAACTTTCTTTAATAGAGGTCTTAAATTGACCCATTCTGAGAAACATCTTCTTAAAGGCTATAAAATACTCCCGCAGCCTGTAACACTCTTTAAAAATAGGTTAGTAATCAGTGGAGACCTCAGAGTCAAAATGCTCCATCTCCACTGCATTTGTAGCTGCTACAGTTCAAAAGATATGACATCAGGAACAAAAGAAAAAATTTTTGTTTATTTTCTGGTAATAAATTTAGAATGGCACTCAACAGGCAGAAGTAAAACACACCAAGTTCACTGGGTGGAGGTTTGCACTGGTGTGAGGATGGGTAGGTGGGTACAACGCTTCTTAAATGGCAGTAGGGAATGTAAAAGACAGACAGACAGACATCAAGATTTTCATGCACAGGAGCCCTCAGGAAATCAAGTCTAAATTAACTTTTCAAACTGATCCCTTTACTGTATTAACCAGAATTGTGTCCTGATTATGTTCTGGTTAGCAATGACCAGGCTGGAATTCATCTTATTGTCTTTAGAGGAGAGTTTCACCAAAGTTCTTTGAGGCCACTCACAATCATGAACTGGGAAACCACATGGGGATCTTGATTTAGATAATTCACATGTTTAACTAGTTTGGACAAAACCTGAGCATCTCTGTTTAAGTCAAGAACTACATGTGTTGTGCTGCTCCATGGGCTGCCCAGCTTGGTCTCTCTTGTCTTTTTCACATCAAAGTATGTTTTTACATTTCCTGGAATATCCATAGAAAACTTTTGGAGCTCCCAAGCCTTTGACCTGCATTTTTCTGCACTATTAATAACAATGTAGCAGAGCAGTGGAAGACCTATTGATGCCCTAATGGATTGTGAGATAAAGAAAAATATAATTTTTTTAAAGCTGCATTTAAAATCAGCTCATTACACACATTGTTTTGTTGTTTGGTTTTTTTTTCTTTGCAGTGCATTACATCAGCATTCTCTACTTGCTATTCACTGGGGGTTAAAACATCCGAACGGATCCCGCTTCCAGGCCTACAGTCCAAGTTGTGATTAGGTTAAGAAAGATTGGCCAGATTTTCTCCTGGAAAAAATCCATTCAAAATCAGGAAAATTATTCATTCCAACAGATAATTTGGCTTAGAAATGATAATTTCTTTTAAAGTAATTTAACACAGGCCTGTGCAAATCCAAGCAAATTTCCACTGACTAGGAGAGTTTTAATATAAACTAAAAATAAAAGCTGCATTTTTCCCCAAGAGGTTCCTCATTTTTATTTGCATCAATTCCCTAAAGATACCTGCAACACATAACCTAGCTAATGGTTATTTTCCCATTCTTTTCCTTTCTTTTGCTGTGTTTTGTTTTGGGGTTTATCGCTTCCGAATAAGTCTAAGACTGGAGAGACTGTAGTACTATGCAAACAAAAATTTTCCTTGTTATTTCATCCTGTCCAACTTAGAGGATTTTAGAAGCCAGTAAAAACCAGCCATTTATGGGCTGGAAGTCTGCATCAAGTGTACAGCCAGGATGGGTTGGAGAAGGGATGTGTTGGGGAACAGCACCAACACAGGCAGGCCCGTTGGAAGACATGACCTGGTCCTGGTGTCCAGCAGCAGTGCATCTGCAGGGCTCTCAGAGAAGAGGACCAAGTACAGAATTTCATAACCTGAGAAGTCCTTGCATTACAGGGACAGGAGCAGGGTATTGTGGAATCAGACCCTGAAGCTGTGTCAGGAAGCTGTTATACTCAGAGAAAATCCTTCCAATCCCTTAAGTCGGAAGATCCTCTGTTTTATTTTACCCCTTGATTTTGAGCTAGTTCAAAGTTTCAGATGGAGGAAATTGTGGGGACTGGATTAAGTACCATGCTTGGCTTTTCCTCTTAAGCCATAAGCATTAGGTGGTCCACGTTTTCCACTCAGAGCTATCTGCAGGTTCAAAAAGCTGGTAATTGGTGAATCTAAAACTGCTGATAACAAATAAACAAAAAACTAAAAACCCTTTATCTTGAGGAGTCCAGGAATAGAGCCAGAACCACATGGCTTAATAGATTTCACAAGTCAGACTCATCAGGGGAAGAGAAGTTATTAAACCTGTATTATCACAGTAAGAGATCCAGCTGTAATCTCCACTAGAAAAATCTCACCAACCTAGAGGGCAGTTAACGTACGCTTGGTGCTGGGAACTGCGAACACTTACCTCTGTGCATGGTATATGAAACAGGAGAGGACTGGCCTGTGATTAACACCACAGAAGAGACATCCGTTTCCTTGCAGTCACCATCCTGTCACGTGCATCCCAAGCGCTGAACACAGGAGGACTGAAGCCCTCCACGCCTGCAGCCACCATCAGCTGGTGTTTGTCGCAGATCAGATCTGAAGACAGAAGATCCAAAATGCAGGTGAGCCCAGGAGACCTTAATCATCAGCACAAAGTGGCAAAGTAGGAACCAAATATGATCCATGTTCAGAAGATGCACCGCTAAATGGCAAGATGCCAGACACATGCCATGAGTATCATACATGAACAAAAAAACCTGCTGCCAGTTAAAAAAAAAACACAACAAAAACCAACCAACCCACAAAGTTTACCCCTGGCTTTATCTGCCTTTACACAGGGGTGTTTGACATAAATGCAACAGCACAAGATAATATATTGCAATGCATGTGACAGTGAATGCTTATTGATCGCTGCAAAAAAACATGTGCTAATAACACTAATAACATCACTTTATATCTTCCTCTGATACCTACACCAGTCTGTCTGCAGTAGATCATCTGAAGCCAAGGGGGTTATTCAGAATTACATGCCCAAACTAGAAACTTACTTTTATATCTTATACAGTGAAGCTGAAAAGAAAAGCTCTGATATTCATATTTCATGTTCCTGCTGCCTTTTTTTTCCAGCTTTCATGTTTCTTGAGATAAGTATTTGTTGTCACTCTGCTTAGAATGAGTTACATGCAGTAAATATGGTTGGTGTGCTCTGATATTGGCTGGGAGAAAGTTTCTTGGCCTGGTTTAAAAAATTAAACAAACAAAAATACCCAACAAACCCCCCCTCTCCCCCCCAAAAAAAACCCCCGACCAAACCATGACTTCTGAAAGCTTAAAATTTAACATTTAAGGTGAATATAAGCAGTAGACTGGCTCCCAGTCTTTTATTGCAGTGTAGACATGGCTAAAATTATCTTTAGAAATGAGATGTCTATTAGAGCTCCTTTAAAGAACATTACTGCCATGCCTGTGCACACAGTGTATCTCCAACAGCGATGGAGACGATGTTTGTGTGCAGGGCTGGAGCTGTTTGGGAAGCTGAGGCTGGGCTGGTTCACTTTGGGGCTAATCAGGGCAGGAAGGGGCTGGCAGTTGTGTGCTCAGGGCTTCCCAGAAGTCCTGAAAATTCTTGGTGTTTGCAAATGTGATGTTTACAAACAGTAATGAAAATTTGTGATGTTTACTCGCTTCCCTTTGCAGAGGAGGTGTCTCAGGTGTGGGAGGGCTGTCATTTCTGATTACCCAGGAAGGGTCTGTGGAAGCTTCAGCTTCTTTGTACCTGCACTCACCATCTCGACCGGGCTGCAGACAGCCTAACACGGACAAATAAAAGGATGCAACTACCTCCTTCCCTCCTGGCACTGTGCAAACAGAGCAGCACGGGCTTTCCACGCTCCTCAGGTTACATTTCTAGGGAACAGCTTCATAAATCTTTCCAAGCTCAGTTTTTTGTTGACTGCTGGCCCTTTAATTCACCATTTCTGTAGCATTTAGTTTCACCTTTTCATAGTGTGGTGTTTTTAATGCTAATTAGTTCCACTGAGTTATAAATCTCCCTCCAATTTTTTTTTCTTTTTTTTTTTTTGTGATTGGTTGGTTGGTTTTCCAAGACACCAGCCTTCCCTTCCTTTGGATTTTTGTAAAGCACAAAATCATCTGCATGAAAGAACTTTCAATATTTCACTGGAAAAGTTATTTACCATTGTACCCAAGAGTGATAGTGGTTTCTTATTCTCAAAACACAGGTGTGAAACATCCCTGAGTCTGCCTCCACCACACCAGAACATATGCCACTTTTAATCAAACTAACTGCTTCTCTGTTTATTAATCTAAACTCCCAAACCAATCTAAGGATGAGAGGGAGGAAAATAATAATAAAAAGAAACAAAACCTAGACAGCAAGTCTACTGCCTCATCTAATGAAATCATAGTAAGCTTCCCAATCAAAAGCCTCTGGAAAAAAGGAATCACTTGGGTTTCAGCAGGGAAGATGACCTCTGCCTACTGCCTCCAGAAGATGACTGGTGGCTCCAGCTCTCTGAAGAAGGAAGTGGCTCCTTTTAGACTTTGCTTCATGCTGGTTTTCTACCTTTTGGCTCACAAAGCTGCTTTCAGTAGACTCTTTTAAAGCTGCTTCTTAACTCTACTTGCAGCTGAAGGTAGCTGGGTTTTTAGTCAGAGAACACCAGCACTTCAAGGACCCTTGGGAGATGCAGGAAGAGGACATGGAAGAAACCTGCTGAAAATAAGCCAAGGTACTTGTTCAAATATTACATGCAGTTCCAGAGTCTTCGCTGCAATTCATGTTGCCGATATTGAAGACATGGGCTTGAGTTTGCAAAATGCCAGCAATTCATGTGGTTTCAACAAACTCCCTTTATGCCCTTCCCAAGCTTTGACCAGGACCTCATTCTCCAAGTACAGGGTGGAAAACATGGTGTGACTTCACAATGCCCTAAAATTGTGATTGATTTTCCCTCTCAGTGTCCATTAGGTCCCCGCAATGATTCAGGATGTTACAGGATGAGGCATTAACAGCTGTAAGTACTCATTAAAAGCACTGAGCCCCATGCTGGAACCAACATAAGGGAACAGCATGTAGCACCACATCAACACCTATTTAGTTTTACAGTCCGATCAGACCTACCCGGTACAATGGCACATCTCAGCAGAATGAACTGAAATGTCTCATTGAGTTAATGCTTATCTCCGTGCTCTGAGCTCACCTTTCAGGAAAGCATCGTTCAACCAACAGAGCAGGGCTGCTCTGCATGCCAACGCGGTCTGTTATTCAACATGTCACTTCAGAGAGGTTGCACACAGCTGGTTGCATGTAGGCAGCTGCCAGGAAAACTTTGCTGTTGAAAAGAAGGATTTGCAGTGGCCCCAGAATTAGGGGCAGAAAGAGAAGAATATGCCCTGGGCATCCCTTGCAAGGCATGGGGAGCTTTTCCAGCCCCAGCCAGCGAGGTATTGAAGCAATCTGCAGAGACATCCTTGTGCTTTGCTGTTCATGAGTGGTAAGAGATTACAATGATTAACAAGGACATTGGAGCTGTTCATAGGGTGAACTCACACCCTCGGACAGTGAGAAATTATCATGATTAGCTAGTCAGAATGATTAAAATTTCACAGGGCAGGGTAAACTGAGATCCATGGACAGGGAGATGTAATGATTAAGTGGGTCACGTCCACCACCTCATCGGGGGAGGCTCAGATTCATGGGCAGCAAGCCGGTTATTAACACGGCCACATCAATAGTTATTAACCTGGCTGCATCAGTGTTGTTCACAGAATGAACTTCACTTCACGGGAGGGAGACAGGGAGAAAACGATTAACAAAAGAATTTAGCAGTGATCTCCATGTAAATTAAGATGTATGGACAGAAACAGGATTAATGAAAATACATCAGTGTTGACTGCACTGTGACCAGGCTCACAGGCAACGACTCAGATTAACATGGTCTTGTCATGCCAACTTGCTAGATGGCTCCTCGTTAGGATGGCTTGGGCAACGGCTGTGCCCCCAGAATTCACAGTTAAATGTTACCCAATTCAGCAACTGGTGAAATCAAGCCAAAATAGGAAGCAATTATCTAGTCTAGACAGACCCTCACATCTGTACAAGTGTTTTGATGTCTGTTGGCTGATGCCAAATACATCAATTAGTTTGCAGAGAAGCAACATTAGAAATCATGTCATCTGTCTGATCTCCAGCACAAGAAGTTGTTGATGGGTTTTCATAAAGGGTTAACGAAACTCAAGGTTCAAGACAAGTTTCAGCACTTTGCAAAGTTCCTGTGTTAGCACAGAGGCAACAGGAGTCACATACACACTGCCTTTATACTCCCATATGGTACAGTGTGGCATAAACTGTCCAGTAGCTACAGGGGCAGTTCCAGGCACACAAAATCCACATTCAGCTACTGATAAAACCAATTAAACCGATAACCTTGCAGAGTAAAGCTCTCTTCTCACAAGACAGACACAGCAACATCACCTAGCTCCTAGCTGGGTTCTGCAGCGCAGACACACTGGCACAGCTGGGCTTTTGTGGGATGAACAGGGAAAACAGTCTCCCTGAGACTGCAATACTTCCCTTTCTGAGGAAAACTTGGGTCTGTGTCACAGTTTCATTTTAAATGTGTTGGAAACAGCAAGGCAGAGAGCAAGAGCTGCTTCTAAAGACCCAGAAACTGCTTCCTGAGGCCTACAAATGGCCTACCCGCCCTTAGTTAAGAATAGAGGACAATGATCTCAGAGGTGGAAAACTATTACTCACTCCTACTTTGAGACCAGAAGGAAAGCTAAAAAAACCAAAGTCAGCAGGGGATTGAAGTGTCAGGAAAAGCTGTCTCCTATGTGTTGGGTACAATGCAATTCTGTGTACAAACAGATAGCTAATTATTTCTTACTGCATATCAGCAAAGGCTGACCTGATTAAAATCACAATTCAGCCAATGCCTCTGTTTTTGTGCTGTGAGAATCCAAGTCTGTGTTTGCATATTAATTAAGATATGCTAAGTAATCAAAAATGTTTGCTAGGGAGAAGAAAATAGATTACAACCTTACAGAAGCAGGCGCAGGAGTGTGGTACACCAACTTTTCAAAAACCTTCCTCTGTTTACACTCTACCCTTGGAAATTATGAGCAGTGTCCCAACTATCAGCAATTTCCTTCCATCAAGTTTTAAAGGAAAATGTCATTTGTATCCCATGACTTATTTCCACTTGATGGGAAAATAGCATGAAGGCTGCTGTCAGGCTAGAAAGCCACATAACTTTATAAACCCCAACATATTTTTGGCTGTTATTCCCCATGTGCTATGCAATATCAGACTAATGTCAGTGTTCAGCAAAGCTTGGAGTATTGATGTTGAAACATTAAAGGTATTTCATTAATATCAGGTTTGGAGAGAGGTCATTTATGGTCATTAGAACAGAAGAGCGTTTATTCTGGACATCAGAGAAATCCCCATGGGTCCTAGAGATCATGCTGCAAGCCCCACAATGCCATTAATATAATGGCCTCTTTCTTCTTTATTAGAATTTTATGGCTAAGTAGGATGTAAGGAAAACTATCAAGTCAGTGGAGTCCAGCACCCTACAGTCACTCTTGTCACAGAGTCCATATGCTGTTCTCTGCTGGCTTTCCTGTGTGAGAAACAACGTTCATTAACTGATATTGCTGAGCCTTTTCACAGCTACAGGACGCTACGGGGCTAATATCTCCAGCAGGATGCTAAAATACCCTGCCCCAGTTACAGTGTACAAAGCAGCTGCAAATGCTTTATTTTATCCCTATATTATGCTAATTCAACCAAGAGAACTTAAAGTTTGGGCATTTTTCCCCATACTGCTCCAACTCAGAGCTTAGAGGACTGAAGCTGGGATGATGTCTCCATCAGAGCAGCGGATGCAGTCCCATTGCAAGGCATGAAAATGTTTTGCATCAGGAATTCAGAAGCATCTTTGACCAGCCCAGTGGGGATGGAGTGGCAGATCTGCTGTCACCCACACCCCAGATCTAAACGCTCTGGTCCCCACTTCTTTGCTCCATTTTTATATCAACCCAGAGACATCACTAGACCTGCAAACTCTTGGCCTCTTTCTCTTCTCTGCCTCCCAAAGCAACAGGTGAAATTACAGTGTCAACTAAGCCATATAAAACTGCCAGTCAACTGAGTTATGCTCAAGGGCTCATTCACCGTGATATGCCCGAAAGAGATTTATGCAAAATGTTATGCTAATTTAGGCGGGATCTGCTGCATCTGTCTGTCTGCAAGCAAGCAAGAGGAGTTGCTACATTTGGATGATGCTGCCGCAAAAGCAGCACCACAAAGACAGATGGGTTGAGCCGGCAGCAAGCATCTAATCCCAAAAAGCAATTATTTCCCAACTAAAAGACAAGCACCCACCCTCTCAATGGAATAACCTGCCGAGACTTGGCTGGCTGTCCTCACAGCACACAGTTGCTCTGATAACACTGTCCTGCAGGGCAATTTTGGACTAACTAATGACATTGCCTCTGCACAGGGTGAGGCTCTTTGTTTAGCAATGGTCTTGGTTCTGCCAGGAGATTTCAGATAGAAAAAGCCCCATGAAGATTGAAAAGAATACATTTCAGGTTTGGAAAACAGCCATTTCACTTATTATAAAATGCCCAACTCTCTGGTACAACACAGTACCAGATCAACTGTGTGATCAGCTTCTTATAAGACAAACCCAAACCATAGGACTTCACCAAAGGAAAAGCCATCATCTGTTATATACAGACATAAAATTAGCACCTTGAAGAGAGCGTTACCCATAAAATAAAAGTGTTTAAATCTTATAAATTCCTTAATGCTTTTCCCCCTAGCATGGGTCCTTAAATTGCCCTGCAGAGAGCACTATTTCTACTCCTCTATTCCTGCCTTTACAAGTTTCACTAAGGCAAGCAGGGAATAGACCTGTTCCAAACAACCCAATAAAAATGGCAGATAAAATACCAGACACACTCCTGTAGCAAGTTAAGAAACCTGCAATCTGTTCAAGGACATTTGTGCACAGGAAAACAAAAAAAAGAGAGAGAGAGAGAGAAAGAAAAAGAGACAGACTAAATTCTTCAGTTAATTATTCACTGTGAATTATTTACTCAGATGCAGTTAATTAAGAAAAAAAACTTTTAACATGAGTATTTTTCTGTCCCTTACCACTGAAAATTAAGCTTTTTATGAAATCTTCCTAAAGGCACAATCCTGCTACAGATGCTGGACCTAAGCTCTGTGGCTGCCATTTCTGTCCGGCCAGATGTTGTGAGCTGGCTCTGAAATAACATCAGAAGGACTACACTTGCACAGCAATGGGGCTGAGCTAAGGTGGCTCAGACTCCCAAATGTAGGCACAAACATGGATGCAGCCCCACCATGGTCAAGGTGAGAGCTGGATTATACCTGACCAGGTCAGACCAGGCAGTTACATCTGAATCATCTGGGTTAAAGGCACTGGAACTTTCTGGTGACTAAGACCTTGGGCAGTTATTCTTTGCTTAGAGTTGTGAATGGCTCTTGCAGTACAGAGGAACTGTAGCAGCCAAAAAACCTACCAAAAATTGGCATTCTTTAACGAGAAGCCTCTACTCCACACTCATGATTAATATCCCTTTCCTTGGTCTAATCCTCGAAAACACTTTGCATTGCCTGATGCTTAATTTTAAGCAACAATCTGACCTCAGCACTTTTCTCACTGGGAAGACAAAGCAAGAAAACTCAGGAATGAGGATAATTCTGCATGGGAAAAGATCTGTTTTCTGGGGTGCTTTAAATGTAGTGAGAGATGGAAAATACCTGTGTGCCCTGGTACAGAAAGCATTGCAGCAGCACAGGGACAGGCACTAATCCAGCTGTGCATATAGCATGGGGAACACACCTGTGCAGACATGGGAGAGCAAGACCTCTTCTGGGTCATAATTTTGCTCCCTTTGCCTACACTTTCACTGTGCAATAGTTTAACTTCCCAGTAGGAATGATATTTGCAGAATGTGATAAAATGGCATCATTTCTAAATTATGGATTGTTGCTTCTGCCAAGCTTTCTTCTCCTTATGCTTTTCCACCATGTGTTTCTTATACAGCGACTGTACTTTAACACTTAGAGAACAACGTTGTAAGGTTTCTTTCAAAGCTTTCCCACAAAAATGAAAACATATTATTGTATTAAATTATCCAGAAAATAATATTCTAAGATGAGCATGTCTCATGGCTATAATATGCATCCTATTGATCTCCACATTTCACAGGTAGACAATGTAATACCATAGACTTCACATACGTGAAAAAGAGCAGAGCTCTTGAACTGTTGGAGTAAGATCCACAAGCTCCCATCCCTCTATTAAAAAGAGAACAGGAGTTTATTGCAGTTTGGTTAGGGAGTGGATGCCTTTGGTCTTTTACAGAAGCCAGAAGCTCACTGCAAACATTGTGGATAAGTTACGTGGCCTGTACTTCACATCTGGTGAGAACAGATACATCATGGTCCCTTCAGGAATGAAAAAAGAAATCTATTTAAGGATTAAAAGTTACATTTTTTTGGTAGCATTGTGCATTTTGCTTCACCAGACTGGTTCACCAATCATTGAAACAGGTTATATAGTTGCTACATGAACTAGCAATAAAACACAAAAAAAACAAATTTCCTTGAATGTTCCCCCTTTGTGGCCTTCCAGCATGTCCCTCCAGTACATCTGCTTGGGCCTGACACTGGCAAATAATATTAGTTGGCAGATTAATTGAATAATGTACATTGCAACCAATTTTTAATAATTAATTATGCTGTAATTTATATAATATCATGTGAGTGCCTGGGACTTTGGGCATGGATTTTGGGTTGTAATTCTCACAATGGAACAAAATGACAATGCTGTAAATTACTATGGATTTCACAATCTGATTTCGACGAGGGTGTTAGATAAATATTTACTTCCTGGATGTCATTTCATTAGTAAAGCTTGAGCACAGACACATTTACAGAAAACAAACATAAAAGAATGACAATGACAGCTGAATCAAAATTGGCCAATGAGTTCAAGCAAACATCAAACAATGTTTCTACCCCTAGAGCCCGCACTGCTTTAACATGGAGTTTTGGTTCTTCATAGCCATGCCACACAGCTTAACACAGGGTCAAGATGATAGTCAAAGTCCTAGTATAATTTATATTCATGTATAATCTCTGCAAAATGTTTGCTTTTCTCACATTTTTTAAAGGGCAAGAGACCTGAAGAAATTACTTGTCTTGTAAAAAATGGTTTGTCTCAGTGGGGCTAGTGTTAATCAGATAGCATAATGTATTTCATAACTTCCAAATTAAATATTAAGCATTTTAACAACATTTTGTCTCTTCTGACACAACCACCCTACTGTAGGTCATAGTAGGGCATCTGTCTTCAAATATTGCATGCTGTTTATTGCTGATCATCCTCTAAAAGACTGATTACTGCATTAAACTTGAACATAAAACTACTGCTATTGCTCCACTATCTACACAGCTGGAGAAATTAATCTATTCCAGTTTATGATGAAGGGAAAACAAGAGCTACAGCAGAGCCATAAAGAGCCTTCGTGGTGGACAGTGCAAAAACAAAAGCTAGCGATTTCCAGCTTTCTTTAGCTTCCATGTAAGCATCCCAGTGCTGAACTCATACAGTCCTCTCTTGTCCAAAGGTCCCCTCTGTGGCACATAAAAAACAGAGGAAGGCTGAGCTCTTGCAATAGGTGGCACCACCTAGGAGGTTCCAAACAGCTGCTTTTAGTTGTTTGCTATTCCCTTGCAGATCCTACTCAGTCCCTACCATTACACCAACTAAGCACCAAAAAAAAAAAAAAAAAGAAGTTTGATCACATATGGCTATTGCACTTGGTCACAGTGCTAAACAGCTCAATGCAAAGATTAATTCATATTGTGTAAAGCTGCTGGTGCAAAGGTCCATCATTTATCATTGCAATAGGTACTACCAAACTTTTTCTATTCCTGCAGTCTCCCATTTAAGGAATGAAATTCTGGTACAGAAACAGTCCATACAATATGCTTCAAGTCTGATGCAGCTTCCAACCAGAATTTGCAAAGTGATACCATATCTAATATGCAGCTTTCTTCTACTTTATTTCAGGACTATACCTAAATATTCATATGCTCACATGCTATATGTTTCTTTTGTTGGCAATATATTACCGGTTTGCACCTGCTGCATTTTTCTTACATGGTGACTGCACTAATGGTACTTTCATTCCTTCAAATTAGTGAGAACTACTACACTGCACTCAAACTATTCTGGTCTTAAGCTCTGGCACCAAAGTATAAGCACCTCATAATTTCTCCATGCTTTCTGCATATTTGTACCTGAGATGATAGATGAACGCTATATATTACCAAGGGCTACTCTTGATGGCCTTTAAAACCATCCTGAATTTAAGCAGCAATGCACATCAGCATCATGCATGTCAAACACTCTTAGAGCAAAATAAAAATAAAATACAATATTCCTTACCAACTGCATGCCTGTATTCCACAACTGTGACACAAGAAAGCATAAATCCACCAGAGCCACAGGAGATCTTACTCAAGTTTCTTTTATTTAGATTTACTAAAGATAACATTAAGTAGGCAAATTACTCTGATTCCCCTTAGAAATGGTAATAAATAATGTGTATTAGAAATAAAACCACTAACTGCCAAAATTTACTACGACTTCTTTGTGGGAATAAATGTCTGGTTTATTGCTTTAAAAATAAATGCACAAACTGTTAAACATCTGAAGTTTCTGTGGCGTAAGTTCTAATAGTAAAGAAATGGGAAATTATTTTTCTCCGCTGGCTCCCCACTAGACACAAATCTCAGAAGTGGTGCTTATGTCTTCAAGGAGTGTTAATGATCATATTTTCTTATACTCATATGCTTACAGAACGCTTAAACACTTACAGAAGCAGACAGTAAATATTACCCAATGCAAAAGGCAACACAAATTTTCTCTGCATCTTACCATCCTGCAGAACCTCAGCCCTGAACACCACCAGTCTATTCTATTTCAATCCCACACCACCATGCATTTTTGGAGTTGGTGGCTTTTTTTGTCTGCCTGGAAGAAATTAATGTGATCTGAACCTGGCTTTCTGCTCTCCTCATGCCTGACCACAATGTTTGACAGCTGCCTGTTGCTCGGGGGCTGATGGCTGGAGAGAGAGATGGACTATGAGCTGGGCCAGGAGCTGGGTTTGCATCCAGCATTTGCACTGATAAGACTGGCGGAAAAAGTTCTTGAAGGACACCTCAAACTCATGCACATCTCTTTGTCCTCCCAGGCAAACTGCCTCCTGCAGCCCAACAGCTTGGGCAAACTCACAGTACCTTTTCCATCAGACTTCAAGAGCTGGAGGTGCTTACGGACAGTTGGCAATTAATTTGAAACAGATCCTGTAAATCTGTTGTTTTAAAGTTTGGTAGCTAATTTGCATCCAGAGGCTATAATATCCCTGATCACAGTATTGTGACAGTTTCCTCTTAAAATCCCTGAAGCTTTAATTGAAAATAATCAGCAGTGGAAGTTGTTCTAACAGTCCACATTCACTGACGTAAACAAACACAAGACTTGAAAGCTGTGAACGCTTCTGTTTGCATCTGCAGCTCTTTCACCAAAAGGCATGTTGTTGCTTTCATTTATTCCAAACACAGCATAAATGAATGCTTAATTTGGAAGCCTATAAATAATGAGCATGCTCCATTACAGAAGCAGCATCTAGAAGCAGGCTTGAAATGATCCCAAGTCACTAATGCTCTTAAGAATTTATGTACACTAAGCCCCAGACATACACATCCATAGTTCACGAGCAAGTGTCCCCCACCCACTTTGGGACAGCCCCCACTGTTGTTCAGACACTAATAGCTCTCAACAGCACAAAACCTCTTTATGAATTATCCTCATTACTACAATAATCCTTCACTGGTTCCCAGCGATGGTGTTAAACACAAGGTGAATTTAGTGTAATCGAAAGTTGCAAAGGGAAAACGATGCTTTTATCAATTCTCTTAATATTCCTGCCAGGACATAGTAAAGATCTGGAGAGTATTTGGCTAGTTTAAAACCTTTTACATGATCAATACCAGTGAGAGATTCACAGCTAGTTACTGCTATCCTGAGTGACAGGCACCAGAAACACAATCCTCCCCAGCATCTTCCTCTGGAAGTGGTTCTGGCAAACTGAGACAGGCAGACATGCTGCTGACATGAGATTCACCTTCTTTTCTTTTTGCAATCTCTCTAGACCAGTAGAATGACAGGATGCCTTGCACAGGAACCAAGAAGCCTTGATTTATAGGGCAAGACCAACATGTACAGGGAGTTCACCATGTCCCAGGTTCTCCTTTCTTCATTGCCAAGTTGCACAATTAGATATGGCTCCTCAGCAGAGATCAATGTACCACCAGCCCATTTTCCTGTGTTCTGGTATTTACCAAAACACTTGGAAGTTGACTTCATACTATTAATCTTGACTGATCTCACTTGACCAGCTGCTGGTGTCCTGCTCACCA
This sequence comes from Heliornis fulica, assembly GCA_013399135.1. Taxonomy (NCBI): domain Eukaryota; kingdom Metazoa; phylum Chordata; class Aves; order Gruiformes; family Heliornithidae; genus Heliornis; species Heliornis fulica. The sequence goes on from VXBZ01009834.1 coordinate 106,399, forward strand.
TGAGGTGCCGGGCTCTGGGGAGGGGAATGGGATGTGCTCCTGGCAAGCTGAAACACCACCAGCCATCCCCAAATCCAAGTGCAATTGGGTGAGTACAGTCTCAAGAATAACTTTAGAGTTACTCAGCCATACTGAGGAGGGGACAAGCACAAGGACTGGGACCACAGCAGAGCTCAGCACCACTCTCCTGTCGTATCACGCACCTCAGAGGACATTTCTTGAAAGATCTAAATTCCTCCATCGCTGATAATTGCTTGGTGCTCTGAAAGGCTTCTGCTGAGAAGCCTCTGGGATTTTAAGAGGAAGCTGTCACAACGCTGTGAACAGGGGTATAATCTGTGCATACTGAGCTAAGAGATGGAGGACACAGAGATTCTCCTGCAGGTATAATTTCTACACCACCATGTACAGTTTCTAAATTTAATCTACAAACACACTTCCATTTAATTAGCCAACAGTGTTTTTTTCCTCCTCTTGCCACAAGCCTAGCCTTAGGCCAGCTACTGCAGACAGGGCAGCTGTCATGTTTCAGCCAGGTCTCCGGCTGTCTTTGCTTCCAAGACACTGGGTATAGCATGGGGGGAGATACTGTTAAGATTATCCCCTTTTCTTCCCTCACCCTTACTCCAAAAAGCAGGTCAGACAGCATTTTAGCCAAATATTTAATTGTACTTTCTCAGGACTGGATGCATTTCAGACCCCCTGGTATCTCCCACTGCTTGCCACGCTGATTAATTTAAACACAAATCCTTCACTTCTTAGTTACCTTTACCTCATCCCTTGACCTCTCTCCATTTTCCACTCTCCTAATGAGGCAGTAAATGGATATTTACTTCCATTCCTGATTTTTTAAGTTCTGCAGCCTACTTTCTAACACACGGATCAGCAGTACCTTAGAATTTTTTTAGGAAAGGCGTAAAGAAGCTTCTGGTTTTTTTCTCTGGAGACACATAACCACCTCCTGCTGCTCAGAACTCACCCATCTCACCCTGGCATCTGCTGAGCTGTGAGGCTCCCAGAGACTCACAGCTCAGCAGATGCCAGGTGGCACCTAGGCCTTGAACAAAAGACATGAAGTTTCTTTAAGAAGATAAAACCACTGACTTCCCCTTGACATTTGAAAAGCATCATGGGGACATGCTAAAGGAGAAAGCTGCAAAGCACAGCAGGCCTGTGACATACCATAGCATATATAAATAAATACATAGAAATACCTACAAAAGATTTCCTCTCCCAGCCTGGTACAGCTTACATATCCTTTCACGAACTGAAGGGCAGAGGTGAAAATCTTTCTTCTCTCCAATGTCTTATCCCCTTTGGCTGCACACTTTTGCATTTCAAGACATAGCAGGTGAAGACAAGCAAAAGTCAAATTTGTTATCTGAGGGAGATAGGTAGGCAGACAGAGAAATAAAAGGGAGGAGAGGTAAGACCAAAGAGTTGAATGAGACCCTTCTCCCAGGATTGCCTGAGGGTGGGCAGGCAGTGGGGAGGAAGCACGGAGAGCATGACTCCGAAAGTCAAAGGGAATGACTGGGAATGAATGACGACCCTGCAGAACTGAAGTAATCACAGTAGACAGGGCTGTCATATTTTATCTGTGCAGAGACTTTTAATTTTGGAGGATCTCTTGCCAGTCATGTTTTTAAAGGCATTCCAAAACAGCACTGTGCTGACCTTGGAGCTCACTTACATGGAGCGCTCTCAAAGTACCTCTAGAGAAAACCAAAACCTCATTGTTTTGTGATATTGCCATATCAGAAAGGCAAGTCTGGATTAAGACTTGATGGTTACATGTTTTCAAGCAGTCTTTCAATTAATGTTTAATGGGACACTTATAGCATCTGACATGAAATTAATGAAATGGCTTTAAATGTAAAACCTGGATGGTAAAAATTCCTCATCATTTATGTCTCTGGATCTGCTAGCCAGAACGTAGTGAAATTTTTGTTTTAATCATCAGCACAGGTCACTTTTTATCTATGGAATAAAGAATAATTTTAAAAACCAAGGTCATTTGTAGCAGAAATTTAGAGTTGTAACAGCCAGACTCTTTATGTTTAAGGAAGATTATAAACTCTGTTTTCTAATTTTCTAATGAAACTCTGTTTCATTAGATTTCCAAATTCCTCAGATTGAGTCCTGATGCCAGAGCTCCTTTCTGCAGCGAGGATTGATCTCCAACCACAGAACTTACAGTCTGCAGACCAGGAAGCTCAAAAGAGATTTGGAAAATTCCTATAGTCTCTGTAACCTTACAGTTCACCTGATTCTCTGGGGTTTTGCAATCCTGGGGGAAAAAAAGAAAAAGCTATGCACATACACTTAATGCCTCAGGGTAACAGGGTGTTCTTCTGTGTGTATCCAGGATGCAGAAATGAGACAAAAGATGACTATTGATCTTGAAAATCTCTGTATAGGCAAGGTTGCATTGGATCCAGTAAGGTGAACACTAGGGCTGATATCCTAACAGCATTAAAAACAACAATAAAATTCCCTTTCACTGCTTTTCCTTTGGTGTGCAAATCATGTAAGCAGGACTCCACTTACTTACCAGTATTTTTTCTTTTTTTTTAAAAAAAAAAGGAAAATTGCAATTCCAGGAGAAAATTGTGTGGTGCCATTCTTCAGCTCTGAACTGAGTGCTCATAACTTTCATTGCCAACAATCCATAAAACCTGCTGTCAAGCACTCAGTGTCCAGAAAGCACGGGAAGTGTCAAGAAATGCTTTATGCTGTTGCTAACCCACTACAAAAGGCTTGATCACAAGATTAAACCAGAGAACAGGCTGGCATTCTCTGGAAAGAAATTTGGGCGAGACCATAATGGTAGCAAGATGAAGGGCTTTGATTTGTGTAAAACAGGATGGATTAAAAAGGTCTTCCACAGACTCTGGTTCTCACAATCAAGGGATCCAGACAGACAGATGGACTGAGCAGGAGCTGCAACTGATTGCTTCCAGGCAGTTGCCTGATGGAAGGGCTCTGGCTGTCAAAAATAGAGAGATAGCAAAGGTCATGTTTCTCAGCACTGTGTTCCTGCTTTGTCCCTCAAACCGATGCAGCAGGTTGAAGCGCTTTCATTGCTGATCTGTGATTCGAACAAGCACAGCCTCAGGACAACTTCAGCTGGTGCTTGAGTGCCTTTAAGCCCAAGAAGCTGTAAGGGCAAAGAGAAATTGCTGGAGGAGGTATGTGTGTTTTTCCTACAAGCATGTCCTTTGTTTCTTCTGCAACTGGGAAGAAGGGAGAATGTGAAGCCCTGTGTTAGCCATCGCTTCCCCTTGGCCCCAGGAAATCCAGTGTGTCAGCTCTGCGTACTGGAATGGTGTCAAAGATCTGCAGTGCAATGGAGAGCAATGCCTCGAGTCCCTGGGCAAGTCAGCTAGGATGGAGCACATTCATTGAGGAAGATTTTAAGGGAAGTGGTAAAATAAGGACAAAATAACTGGGGCAACGTCAGCAACATTTTAGTTCTTTGTAAAAGCTCCAGGGAGAAACAAGACAATCCTTACAATGAAACAAGAATCTTAAAATATGAACAAAATGGTTCATCTTTAGAGGCTACAAAGGTCTTTAGTATCTCAAATCTGGTTAGAACAAAAAAAAAAAACCCACCAAGCTAGAACCAGAAAGTGTTGTACATCTCTCAGGAATACCTTGATGTATCCAGAACAGATAAAAGAAACCCAATTAAACTTGAAATATATGAAACTTTCAGATAAAATATTTTGGAATGCTAAATTGAATTTGTGCAGCTCCATTGCCTTAACCTCTGCTAATAAGCTGCTCAATAAACTTCATGAAAACATATTTTATGTACTGATAGCATCCGAGAGTATGAAAGGTTTTGCAGTTGTTCAGCAATCAGTTACCAGCTGGATTATGGTCCACTAATGCTGTTAGATTTCTGCAAGACAGAAGGCAGCTTTTCAACCATTTGTTATTTTAATGATGAGGAATCTCACCATAAGCCTTGTTAAAACTTCATTTAATCTATTACAAAAGAAACAAAGACATTTAGAAGTGAACATTAAAAAAATCTCAATCTATCAGAGCAGAAATTATAGGGTCTATGGAAGCTTTTAAGGAGCACCCATGGAATAAAATGGCCTCACTAATTAAAGAACTGTATCTTTTCAGGTTTGACATTTAGGGACTGTCTTCAACAGGGACTGAACTACTCTGCATGATAGCACTCATAATGAGAGAAAAAAAAAAAGAGAATAAAGGAGAACCTTTACAAAATCACAACCAAATCACTCTATTCCAAATATCACTCAAACATTTGCAAGGGTATTATTTTACTGAGTTTTCATAAAAAATGTCACAGAAGGTGCAATCTCCTTGGCCCTAGATCATGGGGAATTTCTTCTTGCAGAGAGGATTTCTTTGGTTCAGTAGCAGCCCTAAGAGAGAGCCCAGTGAGAGGTAAATGTGCTTCAGAAAGTTGTCTTTCCTGCTAGGAGAGGTGGGATATGACATCAGTTCAATGAATTTTGTCATGTACAGGTCACAAAGCTATCACTGCCTAATTTTTGCTAAGCCTAGGAATATGACATAGAGCTATAGAATGGTTTAGGTTCCAACAGACCTCATAGATCATCAGAGGCAAGAAGGTGATAGGTCTCTTTGCCAATGCTCTCTTAATTTGCAAGGTTCTCTTGGAGATCTGGAAGAGGCACTTCCAGGGGGTCCTGTAAAGAGAAGCAAGTATGCCCTGGATTCCCTGGTCCTTCTCTAGCATGTCCCACTACAGATCTGCTGCATTGCCTTCTATATACCAACTGAGAAAAAATGCACAGTGGCAGAGTAATCTCTTTTTATAATCTACAGAAAGCACCCAATGCAATATATTACTTGAATGAACATTTATTTTATGGATAATACATTAAAGGTAGAAAATGATCGTTTCTCAGTACACAAAAAATGCATTTTCCAAAGGATTGCACACTATCTTCATCCCTTCAATTACCCTTACAGTTCTATACCTGCAGAGCAACATGCCAAAAATTTGCAATCAGTAGGACAACAAATAAGTCTAGATTTGCACTTATGTATGCAGGTAAAAGGTATTTCCACAAAAAAGTGAGGCTGCTTAGTGAAAACACACCAAAATGCTGTAAACTTAATTCTCCCAGATTTCCTGGAGCAACAATATCATGTATAGCAGAGCTTTTCATATTCCTGAGGGAAGGAGATGCTACTCCAACTTCTGTGATTGCCACCACCTCTAATGAAGTTTTCAATTGTTACTGTGAGGGTTAGGCAAAGCTCCCCACGAGAGTTTTTTTCCTTCAAGGATTTCCCCAGAATTGAGCTTATTGGTCAAGCCATCCACTCCCAACTGGGAGAAAGTATAAGACCATCTGTTAGATCATCCTCCCCATTTAAATAAATTATAAGGAAGAATGCATGATCTATTGTACCTATGTGCTTTCTCCTCTTTGCTTGAGGGATATGGAAAACATTAGCTAAAGTTATACTTATATCAAAGGTCCAAGTACCTAGAAATCTAAAATGAATGTCTTTCATTTTGAATACAGCACATTAGATGCTAAATACACTGAGTCTATGAATAGAAATACATTTTATTTCCTAAAGAAATAAAGTTTTCTAAAGAAACAAGGTTTCTGCAAACATGCTGCATGTCTGGTTCCTTCCACTAACTTTTGAAACAAACTTCATGAGTTGTTTCTCAAAGAATTTTTTTCAAGTTCCTTTCCCCCAAGCTTGTAAAATATTAACATTTGAAATCATTTTACATAATATCAGTCCTGCAAGAAACTGCTGAAATGGTAAATTAAGTGCCATCTAGACTGGTTAAAGAGTTTTTGATAAGAGAGTGATTTTGCATTAAAAAATGGATACTTAATTCAAAGTCAATTAAAAAATGGAATTATAAAGTATCTAGATGAGAATCACATAATGGATATCAGCACAAAGTCTCTAAAAGAAAATCAAGCCTGAAATTCTTCCGAAGGGTCAGCAAAGTCTTGAAACCCAACTTTGCCAAAAACTTTGACATTTTTAAAGCTTTTCCTGAAGCTTTTCATAACACTTCATTTATGAGACTAAGCAATCATAGACTCAGAAACAGGAATGAGTTCTGAATCTTAACTAGGTTTCTAGTTTCTTAACTAAAACACCAGATTTCAGAATTGGACATTTTTCATTGTAGCATAATATTAATAGGAGCTGTTCCCAAATTTCTATATAATAGAATTGATAGGACATAATTTCTAGAATATATGAATTTACATATCAGATTCTGCTCTTTGTTAACCTTAAATGAAATACTTTTAGGATACAAACCTGCTTACTCCCAAAATAATCAAGAACAACATTTAACACAGAGTCCAGCAGAAGATCAAGCAAGAGAAGTTGAAATTTGAAGCTCTTGCAAAACCATGTAACTAGTGTGACAGAGCACTCAGGCTGACTACTGAATAATGTGCATAAACATAAATATTTTCATTGAAACCATCAAAATCCATCTGAAAAAGTAATTTAGGTTAGTAATAATTGACCATTTTCTATTCCCCAAAGTTGCATAATACATTCCTAAAGAATCTCTTCAATATAGTCAATTAAGCACGTCCAAAGATGCCCACCAACATAGACCACCCACTAGGAACTGGAGAGGGATAAAACAACACACCTCCTCTCTGTTACTTAAGTGGTCTACAAATGTCAAATCAAGCCCTTGTTCTTCCAGCTGATGGGAAGAAAAATGGTCTAAACTAATTTTCATTTAAATTTCTTAATACACTGCACCAGTTGTTTGTCACATCCTGACACACTGTCATGTTGGTTTACAACATGATGTATTGTAACATGATATGAAGTGAACATATTTAATTTAGAGAAATACACTAATGCCTTTAGACTCTTGAGATGTAGACAGGTAGTTTCACTATTTCTTAGCACCTGATCTAGATTTATTAGAACAGGTGGAAGCACAGTGTAAACTACCTATACTGCTGTCAAACTGTTCTGGAAAGCACTGTCACATTCACCTTGTGCAATCCAGAGGTGCAGCATGCTCACACCCATCCCACCAAATGCTAAAAGCTCTCAACCATGCCAGGCATTGCAGCAACTTTTTGTAGTGTAGAGTCAATTTCTGGTTAGAAGAATCGAAACAAACAAACAAAAAAATACTCTCCCGAAGACCTTGTAAAAGTTCTAAATTTGCTTCCCTTCCTGGAACATGAGAAGGTTTATTTTACTTGCTAAAGTGTTTTTAGGCATATGGATAACTGGCATACTATACTGCAGAAGTCATATTTTCTTTAAAAGAAACTTGAAGAGAAGACTCTAAGATCCAAGGGAAGGAACACATATTTTGCTAAGGACCCCAAGTATATCCTTGAAGTCCAGGTGAAACTTCACAGTTAGTCTATATACAATGACAAGAAGGGGCTGCCCTGCTTGCCCCCTCCCTGCTCGCTCTCAAGAACAGCTCCTACCCTTCACTTCTCTAGGTTTAGCTGCCCACAGCCTTGGTTCAGGTTTGCTGTCTGAAAGCCAAACATTATGTGCTCGTTTTTGGTTAAATCAATGAACAAAAACAACTAAAGGTGAGACTGTACAAATATTAAATATTTGTAAAGAGGAAATACATGGTTATCAGCATGGGACAGAAGAAGGACTACTTTTTCATTGCTATCTGCTGCAGAACCTGAAATTCATAAGCATAAGACTGAAATTCCATGTATTTTATCCCCAAGTATAAGCAAGGTAAAACGCATGCATTGTGTGCATCGTCTTCAACTTTAAAGTCTGTGCTTGTGAATGGTGTGAATTTCAGTCAATCACTGTTGTAGTCTTTTCCAGTTTCTGTGATTCAGCAACTGGACTCATCTCTCACTGGCACTGTTAAGCAGAAAGCTGACAGGTATTGAAGGAATATTCTTTTACTCTCACCACAAATAACGTTTGAGACTCACAAATAGAATTCTTACAACACGCGCTGAGATCTGACCACAGTCTGAGGAAAACCACAGTATAAACAGCGTTCCCGAGTTTGTACAGCCTGCAAGAGGCCTGCCACTTAATCCAGGAAGATTAATTACATCACAGATAATTGATCAACTAAATCAGTTACACGTAGTCTGGGGGATCTCCGAGTCTTTACTGTTCAAAGTTTCACTGAAGTAGATGATGACTTCCAGACAAGATATCAAAAAGGTTTTGCCTCAGTGCCCACCCCAGCCCTATTAATGATGTTTACAAAGGTGGCTGGTCTGTGGAAAACTTCTTGATGTGTGAGATAAAACACCCCATTGCTCTCCTGTTCCTAAAGCTGTTGCAACATAATCCAAAACAAGTGGATTAATTGTGCTGATTGATATGGCACAATATAACTTTATATCTTGGAAACAATTTCAAGCAACACTGAAAGGCATACTCCCCATGACTAATGAGCCACTGTCTAATCAGTGCATCCTGCTGGGCAGGAGATCAGCAGGAAATGCTAAAGGAGGACGTCCAAAGCCAGGAGGAGATGCCTTCTAAATTAAAGTTCACAGAGAAGCTAAAGAAGTAAGACACAGGAGGTCCCTGTGCAAGACAGGAGAATTTCTCAGTCGAGATTCGCACCAAGGCAGTGGGGTAAAAAAGGAGAAATATGGCAAAACCCCATGAGCAGAAGGCATTTAACTTTCATCCATGCCAGTAATGCTCTGGAGAGAGCAGAGAGCAGTGTTCCAAGCCAATCCTCTACACGCACTCCTCATGCATTTGCATCCCTTCAGCCACACGCCTGCCCCATCCATGCTTACTGAGTGACAGGACACCAAGACCTGTGCCATCACCTTTCAGACCAATGTCTTAAGGGTTCTGTCTGAAAAGTGTAACAGCATAACCAGAAATGTTAGCTGTATCTCTGAGCCACACAGGAAAGAATAACCCCATCTCTGCCTCTGCTGCAATCTCACACAGCTGTCCCTTCCAATCCACAGAAAGGCAGATTTCTCCGGCTGAGAGCACTTGACAGAGTTGCCAGCCACCCTGACCGTGCAGACTACTAGTTTGGTGACATATTCTTGCCATCACCTGCAGAAATGCCCCGTTTCCCCAGCAGCAGCTGCAGGATTTGACTGTAGCTGACAGTAGACTGTAACATCTAATGGACTTGTGCAGAGCGTCTGAATGCCTAAGGACTTCTGTCATGTGTCAGTGCCACTTATGTTAAGAGATCCATTAGGAGTGCAATGATCTAAAGAAAGGTCAGCTGTCACAACTAATGCCAGAAGTGTCACCTTTGCTAAAAACGATTTTGCACCAAACTCCCTAGCTAACTAGATGGCGCTGATATTCTTGTCTTAAAGCCAAAGACATGTCACGTTAGGCTGGCACACATGTAGGGATGTCATTTGCTGTAGCAACATGAGTTCTAAGCCTTTTCCAAACAGGCCTTATCAAAGTCCAATGGCAGCATCTCCATCACTGATGCTCCTTTTGGGAAGTGCCTGAACTTCTTTGGCCTCACACCAGAGCCGTGTTACCTGAGAGCACTGCAGCCAAACCAAAGCACCACAGAAGGTATTTTGTGGGTTTCTAGATAGAAAACACAAAATCCAACTTCTCTGCCTCCCGTAAGAAACAATAGCTCTGCCCACCCTCAGGACAGAGGAACAAGATGCAATAAGCACAGCGGATTAAATCAGAAATAACTGCAAAAAAAAAAAAAAAAAGTTAGCTGAGCTAGAGCACAGAAAACAGGATTAGAGGCAAAGCAGAACCACCACGGTGGAATCACCGTTCTGCTGGGTGGACTGGCGTGCAGGAGGTAATCCGATTCGGGCTACGGCTCGCTTCTCCGGGACTGCGACTCCACTGAAAAGTGTTCAGAGGTTTGGAAAGTGCTAATGCAGAATTGATTCGTTCTCAGCTGACAGAGTCAAGGTGTTAATGACAAAACACGACTACCGTGTTAAACTCGTGGGGTCAAACTCCAGCTCGACTGCTGTCAGTGCAAGAACTGTGACTGACCTCACTGAAGCAGCTGTGACTCGATTGTCAACTGCTATACTCTTTGATAGTAAGTGTGTGAAAAAAGCTTTTGTGTTTAATAGCCACTATGCAACAATCTTCTACTCTCAAATCCTGTATTTTTCCTACTCTAAAATCCTGTATGTTTTTAATACCTGGAATGCACCAAAATAATTAGCTTCAGGAGAGGTGAACTTATTGTTTGTGCCTAGCTCCTGCATTGTTTGGATTACTAAGGCAGTAACACTTATATAATAGCTAATGTTGCTCATTTATTTGGGTAACAGTGAAATGAAGACTTAAATTAGCTATTTTAAACCACAATAGTGGGTAGTTAGGTAGCCAGGGAATGCTGACACAACACTTTTATATTTTCTGTCCTTTGAACTAATTCTGTAAAACATAAAAATAAATTCAAGAGCCAAATGCCCTGTCAGAATGGACTGCATCCGTATCGAACTGTGCTGTTTTTACTAGGAACCAAATATGGTTTAATCTTGTCAAAGTAGGTTTTATTACAGTGAGCTCCAGACAAGTGACCTTGACACACCTGAAAGAGAGATGGCATTCACTGTGATGAGCACCCAATTGCTGGCTGAGTGACAGCAGAACTCAGGTTTTCCTTACCGGAATGTCAAAGAGGGAAGCTGACCTGTAGTTTATCAGCAACAACATGTGTCAAAAGTCAAAAAGAAAAAAAAAAAAAAAAAAAAGGCAATTCTCAGGCATAAGGAAGAACACACATTGTGCCAAAACTGGGAGTCTGGTTGGAACAAGGAAACAAAACCAGAAGTTACTGAAGGGAGCACAAGAAGAGGACACCTGTCGTTCTGCAGATATCTGGATAACTCCACACTGATTTTCAGGACTGTTCCAAATGCCTGGGTTTTTAGCCCTTGTTTTTTTCTTTTGTTATCCATGACAAAGGTAAATTTGCAGTTCTGGGTGATTACATCTAATAGGAAACATCTGTAAAAATGAACAATTTTGGGCCTTCGCTCTGATTTGATGGCTTTGAGACTCTGAAATCTGTAGTCCTTAGACACCAGAAGAGAGATACGAATCTTGGTGCACATCTAGAATTAAAGTGAGTGACCTCATCTTCCCTGGACTCATGCAGGAAAAGAACTCCAAATCATTTTATTTAAAATAACTATTTTGTCCAGAAATTTTGCACCTTGAGTAAATGATACTTTTAGACAGCATGTTCTAGCAAAGAAGGCCAACCCAGTAAAATCAGATTTCTTGTATCTGCTAAAGCTTAGGGAAAGCAGCTTAACTGCTTTGTCAGAGAGCATAACTCTGTCAAAATTAAAATAATCCCTCAAACCTAAAGAAAATAAACATATAGGTGGGAAGTTTTGCAGTTCTATATTTTTGGCTAGATTCTTACCACTGGGGGAAAGAAAAAGAAAAAATTTACACGTTCATGTACTTATTTTCACCACTAAACACATTCAACATCAACCTCTTCTGCACATATAACTCTGTCTAAAAAATAGAAAAGTGTAGTGCAGTTGCTCAGAAGTGGTGGTATTCAATGACTTCTGCTATTGAAAATAGGTATTTCATGAAACAGCCCCAAAAGTATTCTGTGAAAGTTGGCAATTCTTATTGAATTCCATAATGCTTTTTCAAAAGGCAAATTTCAGTGGCAGAAATCAATGTTTCTGAAGGTAGATCATTAAGGACCAGAAAATGTACACTTCTATTCATAAATGATCCGGAAAAAGAGATGAATAGTGAAAAGACAAAGTTTGCAGGTGATAGAAAATCATTCAGGATAATCAAATCTAAAACGGACCATGAACTATTGCATAAAGAACTTGCAGAACTCGGCAATCAGATGATAAAATGGTAGATGAAGTCCAGTTTTGCTGAAGAAAGCATTGCATGCTGGGAAAAATAACCGTACATGCAAATCAACAGGCTCCACATTAGCTCTTGTCATTCAGCGTGTGGATGCTGGAGCCTTTGGTTAGCTCACAAGGAAAATCAGGTCAATCTTCAACAGTAATCAAAATGTCTAGAAAAATATCAGGAATTGTTAGGAAAAATTCAAAGAAAGAAATCTAAGCATCATTAATTCACTTGGGTGAGGCAAAAGGGGACAAATACTTCCCAAAGGGGCACATGCACCATCATGGGGGAGAGGTCTAGCAGGACCAATAAGCACAATGAACCAAAAGCGCCAAGCGTGGGTCCCAGGCAGCAGGGCATGTGTAGAGCAATCCTCCTCCTATGTCCTGCTGCCTATGTTCCTTTCCTAAACATCCACCCTTTTTATTCTCTTCACTGCTGGAAAGGGAAGCTGGGGCCACTCAGACCCTTCCCTCCTAGGTATGGCCAATGTCTCAGCAGGAGAGAAACCTGAGAATGAGTCAGCAAAATGTGGAAAGTTGAACCTGTTTGCTGCTCAAAGCCTTGAAGCCTGTTCTGAATTAAGCAGAAGGTGCTGGTGCTCACAACTTCTGAAATAAAACCAATACCACTCCATCACTCCCAAAGGGTGTTTTGTTGGAAGGGCAGGGCAGGGCAGGAGCAGTTTACCTTTTCAGCTCTTCAGAGATATACATTCAAGTCTGTTTGAGGTTACTGGATGTGGAAAACCAAATTTCATTCTTGATTGATTTTTTCAGTAGATAGAAATTCTCATTTAATTGTTTTTTAGTATTTGACCTTTCTATTTCATTTGATTAATCTTCATGATGGTGAAATAGCATTCATGATATTCACACAGGGTAACTGTTGAAGGCTAGAGAATGAATGCTGATTTTTCTACAATGTTCTGCTGCCGTAGACACCCAAGGAATGAAATCAGATTGAAAAAAGAATCTCACCTTTTGGTTCTACTGTGAGACTGATTAAATTTAGTTTGCTTGTAGCCCATGATTAGTCATGAGGTGTCTGTACCGGGCATCTATGGAAATCCATCTTTTGGACCACGTCAAAGCTGCTGAAGCTGAACACAAAAGGGAAAACCCTAAAAATAATAATTTCCTTGGCAAGTGTTATCAAATCTTTCAAGTTATATGAAGACTATCAACTCTCCTAACAACACAACAGTTTCACCAAGATCCTCATGAGATGTAGTGTGAAGGACAGAACACCTTCACTGCCAGTAATGATGGGATTGCAGCCAGGTTCTCCACACGCTGCTCAACAACTTACAACAGTGGTTTTGCCTGGTCTCACATCATCTTCACACATGCAGCTAAACACCTCGTCTGTCTTTGCCTACTGCCTGAGTTTCCAGGTCATTCTGGATACCTCTGATGGATGAAGGATGTGCCCTACCTTGAACCTGGGAAGACTTAAGCCTGAAAAATGCCAAATACTTGGTTTTACATAACAAAGCTCCCACTCAGAAATAGGAAACACCTGTCAGGACAAGGAAAACAGAAGAAGGAGAGACAGATTTCTTAGGGATCAACATATTCCATGAGCCCTTCAAACCACCACAAACCTCATTTACTAAGCCACATAGGCTCTCATTATATTTCTTTTTCAAAATATTTGCCTTTACAAATTCACCAGGAGTATGTTCTGCATTTCAGCTGGTGGAGCACTGAACAACTGCTGAGATTTTACTGGCACCTACTTTCAAGCACCTTTTGGTCAGTAGTTCTGCTCTGCAAATAACCACCACATAGTAACTAATTTAACCTACTGAGGTTAAGTTTCCCCAGATCTTTTTTTCCTCTACCACTTAGCAAATCATTTTTGAGATACCTCTGTTCATACACAAGAGAATAACAATTAAGTGCCACCACAGTTTGGCAGGATGGAGTCAGGCACAGTTGGGGTAGAAAATTTATTTCTGCACTTTCAAAACATCAGAAAGAAACAAGCAAGACAAATCCAGCAGAAAGTGATATTTTCTATAGATACAGCTATCAACCACTCCTGCTTTATATCATCTATAACTTGCTGAAAGAGCACTCTGCCCCATCGTCCAGATCGGTAAGAGATGTTAGCAGTGGCCCCGGTGTCTGCCCCTTGGCTTGCAGCTAGCAACTGCCCTTCAGCTGATTACAACTGCTCAAACGGGGCAATTCAGCCAGTCTTCCATCCATCTCACCATCCACACTTTGTCAGCCTGTCAATTAGGATGTCAGGGGAGATAGTGTTGAAAGCCTTATTAATGTCTAAATACTTTCCACTGATCTCGAGGTTTAATTGTAGATGGCTATCACGTCAGCCAGACACAATTCCTCTCCTGTAAATCCCTATCGATGACTTCCAATCACCATTTGCTTAAATACACCCTAATCTCATTTTGATCTGGCCAGGGTAAGTCTTCCTTGCTGTAGATTTTCCCACTGGTCTCAAGGGATTCCTGAGGGCAAATCCTATGAGCAAACACCAAGGTGAAGGCAGCATTGAGACTCAGCCTCTCTCATGTCCTGGTCACCAGGTCCCTAAACAGATTTGTTTATCTTTGAGACCTTACAGAAAAACATTGCTGTGATGCTTCAGCAATGTATTTGTCTTCCTGCAGCCATCACACCTTAAACCTCTGTGTTGCTATGAACTCCAGGTGAGCAGGACATCCTTCTACATAGACCACTGCAAACTCAGAGACCCAGCTCATTTCTTCTTATACTGAAGAGAGCATCAAGGAAAGCCTGCGGCTTTGATACTTGACAAGGACATGCTAACTGCTTGAGTTGGCTGGAGTCCCTTGTTGAACCCAACTGGAATAGACAAGAAGGACATCTGAGCTGCATGCTTCCCTTCTCTGAGAAATGAACAATACTGACAGGGCAAAAGTATGCTAAAAGGCATTTGCTTTTGCATTCCTTTTCTCCTCATTTTGTCCTGGAGTGGCATGGAAGCTACATGGGAAGAGAAATAAATGGAGGAGAAAGCCTCTACTTTCAGCTACTTCTTTATGGAGAAAGCAGGTCCCCAGTTTTCAGCAGAATCACTCTCAGTTTATGCCAGGGTAACAGAGCAGTGGTAGGAAGTGTTTTGGATAGCAGTTACTTCTGGGTCTGGGTAAGACAGGTCCCCGAATAGAAGCAGCTGTAACATGATATGCTGAGGCACCTGATGGGACCTAAAGTCCCACCAGCATCTCTGAAACTTGAGATAGCTGAGACAGAAGGCAGTGAAATGCAGCTTCCACAGAAAGGCAGCCAGGGGTTCCTCCAGTATTCAGGAGCCTGAGGGGAGTACAGCACCAGCTCAAAGATCAGGTTATTCCCTGGGCATATGTAAATAACTACCCAGCACTGAGAGGCTGGCACAGGCACATGGTGTGCTGGTAGCCTTCAGATGCTCTTACATGAGCTGTTTCTGCTGGAGTAATGCAGATCAAAGCAAAGTGACAGAAAACTGTACCATCTTTACCCACAAAAAGCCCTGCTTTCCCCACGTTTGGCAGAGGTGCAGGAGTCTCATAGGTATTACATTCCTTCACATTGTACAGAGAAAAGGCATCTTACTACTGGAATGAGAGGCAGAGGCAGGCATCAGTGTTGCAGCCCTCAGACACCATATTGCTCAAGGCATCTGGATTTTCATATGTATATGCACAGTATCAGAAATTAAGCACAAAGGGTTTTACCTGCATCTACTAAACTAGAGAAACTCCTAATGAAGTTTTTAAGTACCAAAATAAAACATCCTGCTGCCTTCTCATACCTTCTCTCTGCCCTGTTCCCTTCTATATGCATCCCCTTTCCCCGGCACACTTATCTGTCAGTCTAGCATGCATAGTTTTGTCTTCAGGGTGCATTCCAATCAGTAAGGCATCAGAGGCTAATATACACGGAAAACAAACTGATAGATGCCATTTGTTTAAGAAACCATCTTCTAACACGTTTCTTCCAAAGCCCAAGGTACTAAAGTGCACTAAAAAAATTGATAAGAGCATCAAAAATCAACTCTGTGTTTGACTCATCTGTTGATTTTAATTGAATGGTGTGTATCTTCAGGCAATTTCATTATTCCCCCAAGAGCTTGGAAGCTAAATTAAAGAAAAACCTTGTTAACCTCTGGCCATGAAAATCAATAATTTTCAGTAAAATTTAAGCTAATTTGTTTCAAAAAGATCTCACATCTTGACTGTAACATTGTGTGCTCTAAAGCTCATCAGCTATGGGATATTATAATTTTCCAGATCATTTTTGCCAATTTAGCTAGAAAACCTTTACCTTTACCTCAAACTACAGGAATCCTTGCACATAAATGGAAAACCAGCTACTCTCGAGATCGTGTGGTGGTATGAGCAAACAGTACCCAATTTGCCCTGTATCCAGAGCCACTCTAGAGTGACAGCACAAGCACTTCAAAGAGCACTACTCTTATTTTCAGTTTTGTTTAGGGTCATTGATTCTTCTTCAACCACAGAATTGATTTCTATGAGTTCATGTTACACATTTTATCTCATTGAGTTCTGCAACTGCTGAATACAAAAATATATTCCTGTTCTAAATAAAAATGCCAACTTTTCCAGCACAGCACTCGAAAAAGCTCAGTGTGGACTCGTTCCTGTGGATGCACCAAGAGATGAAACAAATATTTTTTTGTTATTTCTTAATATTCCTCCTAGCTCACCTTCTGCCAACAGGAAACAGAAGCAATTGTGGTACTCTGCTAATCAAGCGCTTAAGCTAGTAGATTCCTCAAAGTAGCAGGGAGAGAGTATTTGTATAGATCCCTGCTATACAGGATGAAATCCATTCCCCACCTCAGTAGAGCATAAAACATAAGACATTTTAGACCAGAAGTTGGTGTTCTGCAGAAAGAGCAAATACAACATTGCTGGAGCATGGCAAATATTGATAAAAACAGACCAGTGAAGGGAAGAATCAAGCAGTCCCCACAAATACAACGTCCAAATCCCCACTGGAATTCTACAAAGGTTGTGGGAACAATGCCAGCTTGCAACAGAGCTATCACCACAGATACAAAATTGATCTTTCCAATTCCTGTGCCAGGTTGAACGCTAGATTATAAGGCTTCAGAACAACTATAGAAATATCAACAATAAGAACATTTCCAGGACACTGACAACAAGACCCATGGCTCCCTGAGAATGGATGCCCTGGAAATTTGTCAAGAACATCAAGAACAGCAGAAAATCCGGAAGGAAAAAAAAATGTCTCAGCAGAACATAACATCAACTCTCAGAGAACACACTGTGCATGTGTATAGTCAGTCTAGGATATCAGATGGCTGAGTATTCAAAGTCCAGGGGAGGGAGGTCCCCTGCTCTGAACAGAGACCAGTCTTTGACCACTGCCTTGACCAGAGCCCAGGGGGATAATGTAGCAAAGACAACATTTTACTATAGAAACCAGACCAAAATATCTGTTTCCATTAAAATTCATTCCATACCAGCCAGACTTTGCTGCACAGCTCCTTTATCCTCACTGACTTCCCCCTGCCAAAGAGGTCCCTCACTTAACTTACACCTTATTTAAGTGAGACACTTCCTTGGGCTAATCAGCCGAGTAAGAATATTTCTTTTGCTGACTTTGAGAACCTTGGTGGAAGAAAAACAAATAAATTAAATTAAAGGTCAGGGAAAGTTGGAGCCACCTTACAGCAAATTCCTCCAAACATTGTGGAGCATTTTGCAGAGCATTAATGAGAAACAATCAGCTCGCTACTCTGACAGCTTGGTTTAGGGAGTAAAACACTGACTATCGTGTAGTTCGGTAATGTAGACAGCAAAAGCTACATGATCCCATTTTTGGTGACTCAGCACAAGAGGCTCAGGAAAGTGCACAGTTTGCAGAACAGCAGGGAAAACATCCCAGCTCAACTTTCTAAAAGCCATAAAAGAGTCTGATACTAGATCCCACTTTTCATAGCTTTTGAGTGAACATTATGATGAAGTTGTGTCCTGTAGGAAAGGATCACTGATCTCCCATGGCATAATATTTACCATTAGGCAGAAGAAAGCAATGAACTTTCAGAACTAAAATTAAATTCAGCCACCATTCAATATTAGGTAAGAAAAATCAAAGATATTAGATGTTAAATTTAGATAAGATTTTTCTATGAAAAAATATTAAAAATTCAAAGAAAAGTTCAGTTGGAATTACCATCAATCTAATTTCCAAAAATGAAAAGACAAGACTGCATTTTTCAAGAAAAGGATAAGAATATTTATAAAAAATATGCCAGAAGCCGCAAGAAAAGAAATTTAGAACAGGATTTCTTGTTCTTTTCCCTCACGGGTACAACACATGAAGTCATCCAAAGGACATCAGGTTCTTGATTTTTTCTAGATACCATGAATACTGGTAATTGCATGCCAGCTTCCCACTAATTTTTCATCTGAGAGACTTTCCACTTATCAGATTTGAAATGAAAATATTCTTAACACTAGGCAGTGCAGCATATTGAATACCTACATCAAGTCAAATCAAACCAACTGACCTCATATCATTTCCCAGATTCTCATGATGTTTCCATCACACTGTCCCAAATAGGATTTTTGCTGCAAGATTCATAACAACTGAGTAAAGTCTTTGGAAATGGAGCAGTGATTGCATAGCAATTACTCTACAGATATTATCCATAAATGCTTCACATTACAGGGAGCATTTCATTTATGCTGTGGTTCAGAAACTTGAGCGATATCAAATAATTTTCCCCACTGACAGCTCTATCTGCTGCTTAGCAGAAAACAGCTTTCAGTCTGGAAAGTAAAGGCACTTGTCTACCTGATCAGTGTAAATCAAGCAGATTTCTGGTTTTTCTTCCAAAACCTTTGCTCAAGAGACCCTATGAGCAAAGTGAATTATTGAGAAGTTGTCAGTCTAGAGATTACAGTAGGAAAACTATTGCCTGAATATCCAGGATCTATGTTTAACTGTATACCAAGTGATACAAAGGTTAGCATAATATATTAATGCTTGTAAGACTGTTTGACAAGCTATATCCATCTAAGTGCTGGTGTCGTTACACTCCATTTTGGAGAAGTCAAGTCAAACCACAATGTTGAGTGGCAATAAAAATAATCATGTTGGTTTAGCTCAATCTAGCACAATGTGTGTGCATCTACCTTCAGTGTACATAGCCACTTTTTTTTAGTAGTAATAACTTTGGAGCCTTTTTATTTGATAGCCAATGTCACATGCTCGCATGAGACCCCTTTTCAATGGATGGTATGTATCATTGGCTTGCTCTTTAAAAATCTCAAATTGACATACCACACATGTTTATGTATACACACACATTAATAGTGGTTGTCTGTTTAAGAATTCTCTGCTGAAACTCTTTTTCCAAAAATAAATTGTAAAAGATTGTTCAGCCTAAAACAGTAACAGAGTACTCTCCTTTTCTAGGCGTCACAGGGCAGACTTCATTCAGAAACATAGCTAAAGACAGACTTCAAAGTCCCAATCACCCAATGAGCAAAGAATTTATTGTTTTAAAGTCACATGCATTTGTAATAGCTTGAACACACTGAAAGTTATTTTTCTGGTTCCTTAGGCAAACTGATACATTGCTCATATGGATGATGGTGATGCCTGAATAACCAGTCAGGGCTTGGTGGGGATGCTGCATGTGAAGACAGACCTGGCCAACCATATTGCCATCCCATAGGAATGAAGAGCTTATTCAGACCTTTCTCTTCTACACTGCTGTGCTAGTTTAAATTGGAGCTTTCAGAACCAGATTTACCAGTACAAAATCCTTCCCAAACCAAATATTCCTGACAGCACTTATCACAGATTAAGGCTTCTGAAGAAGGTTTCTGCCTTCAGTTAAACACACAGAGTTGCTGAATCCTACGAAGCTGCTTTTGGATAGTCAATTTCCAGACATTTCCCTCCAAAGACTGGAAGTTTAAGATGAGGGAAACGAACATTCATTTGGCAATATCTCAGCATGACCCTTACAGAGAAACTAAGCACAGCATATTCAGGTGTCTCCTTAAATGCCCTAAACATTCCCTAGTGATGCAAATGGATTTCTTAAGGCATCCTCCAAGCTTTAAAATGCCCTATTTACATTTTGCTTGATTTGTTTATTTTAAGACTATGGGAACAGCTCACAGATGCTTTCTATGTGCCTTAAATGTTTCTTTATATTAGAACTATCAAAAGTCATAATTTAGAAATTATGGTAATGTCATGTAAATAATATTAATAAAGGAATTAATCTGCTTCCTGTGGCATCTCAGAAAAATGGCTTGTTTAGTGCTGCTTGTTTTATTACTGTAGCATTAGTGAAGAAGGTTTAAGGAGCTGAACACATACCTGTGTCTGTGCAGCACAAGACAGCAGAGGTGTGTGTTAGTGTCAGCACGGCTCAGTAGCAGCCCTTCCAAAATTAGCTTCATTTAATTTTAAAGAACAAAGCAGCTGGGCATTCATTTTATGACACCAAATCTTCTTTCCTGCTTGCAGAGAGACTGCCCTGCTTACTGTCAGCTTGTTAGCTTTAAAAAAAAAATGTGCATAGAAAATTGTGATTGTGCAGAGGGAAAAAAAAGCCCTAAATATGATTCTTCATATTTTAGCAGTTTCTAAAACACAAGAGGGCTGTTTTTGCAACAGGGCAGCAACTCAGGAAAGTGCTAAACATGTACTCAGAGTGTAATCCATTCCAGTATAGTAATTTAGGTGTTTAAGTGATTTGTTCAATAGGGGTGGACATCCAATTAGAATACCAGTGTAAAAATCATGGGAGTTGTGATTTTCAATTGAAAATAAAATCAACAACAAGGGATTTTTCCTCCTAAACTTCACATAAACCCACAAATTTATTAGATCTCGTTTAAAGTTATTGAAGACTATCAAAAGAACATTATTCCAGCATTGATTCAAAACCATGGGGTGCACTATCAGCATAATTAAAATGAAAGTATCTTGAGCTATTTTCCTTTCCTGCTTCCATATTATTGTCTAATTGTTCAGAATGTCTGTTTGTTACAAAGGCAAAGTAATTAAGCACAGCACGTTGCAACAAGGGGGATCATAAAGCCAGAGTTGGCTACATTACCAACACAGATATCAGCATAGGAAAACATTAAGGAAAGAATCAGAATTGTAATTGAAAATAATTGGATGATCCAGTTCATTTGGCTGACATCAGGACCATTTGCACATTTCAGTGCTCTTTAGCCCTGGATGCTCCCTGTTCACCTGTGCTCTTAAAACAGATCTTTTCAAGAGAAACTCTGGAGCAATGTTATATCTGCTTGCAGTTTCTGTGGCTTGTCAGAAAACCTGAGTGTTATCACGCACTGTAAACAGGAAGGGGTCTGATATTTAGGTTGCTACCTATAAAAGGTCAGTTCAGACCAGAAGTATAAAAAAATATAGAAAATTCCTATGAATACAAATCCAGCATCCTTTGAAATCAACACAGATATTCCCTTTCTCATTAGCAGAAAAAGACAGGGAAAGCTACTTTCCTTAAGAATGTTAGGACAGTTACCCACCCATTTAAAAGAAAGAATGTGTGGTTCCACATATTTTTTGTTAGTGTAACAATTAAGCCAAGGACTGTTTGAGAAGCAGGTTTAACAGCTTCCACATAAAATCTTTGCCACTGTCTCTTAGAAACCCAGGATGATTCAGGATTCTCCAGCTCTCAGCAAGTTGTGACTACACATCTCTCTGATTTTGTAGGTCACAACTTGACAAAAATCAAAACTCACCACTCAGCAAAACTCAAATTTGTGAGTCAGCAATATGGAGACAGCCAAGTCACAGAGTCACAGAACTGTAGGGGTTGGAAGGGACCTCTAGAGATCATCGAGTCCAACCCCCTGCCAAAGCAGGTTCCCTAGAGCAGGTCGCACAGGTCACAACTTTCCAAAATTGCTGAGTCATACAGCCTCGAAAAGAGCCTATTGCTTCCTAACATTTATCTGACAAAATGATAGCTTAACATGGAGACAGACATGTGTGCATAAAACCCTTCACAACTCCAAAAAATTTGAGCTCCATCACTCTCCAACTAGCACCACTAGCCAGAGCCCTGGGAAACGTGACTACGATGCAAATTTAGTTAAAAGGATTCTGCACACATGAGATTGAGAGGACCATGCAGATCTCCAGCAAAATGCCCATAGCTGACATTTTTGGTCAAAACATACCAAAAGGCCAGTGAGACACACAGCTGTGAAGTAACTAGACTGTGATTGCATCAGGGAATACCAGGGGGAAAAGTGAAATAAGAGAAGAAAGCACAAAGAGAGTTTCCAAGCAATGATTCTTTACAACCTGGACTTGTGCTGCAGAGGTCCTGCACAAGAGCTGTTAGAGGGTTTTTTAGACTCAGGTGACAGCTTCAGGGCTGGTGGATGACCAGGCATCACTTGCTCTAACAGCACCAGCCCCCTCACACAGGGTTGCTCCCTGCCTTCATGTACCACAGCACAGGGAGCGCTGGAGACATCGTTAGTGGAGGCTCTTGAGCAATTAAGTCACGGCTGCTGACATTTCCAAAGTCAGTTTATCAATCTGTAGCACTCTCCTAAAATCACAAGTACTGTTTATTACTAAATAATGTGCATAGCTTCCTAGCAAACTGTCTGTGCTGGTTATACTTATAAAATGAACTCTCCCACATGGACAATTTTAACACCCCCTTGGGATCTCTTCAAACCAGCAGCCTTCAGTGCTCATGCTAAGGTTAAAATAAGGTTAAGCCAGAGCGTTTACATTCAATGAAATACTACCCTGATTCAAATGCCCTTGACTGAAATTGAGCACCAGCAGTGAGTGGCAGCCTTCTCTAACTGTCACAGGAGCAGACTGGGACCAGCAAGCTCCTGACCTTAACCCTGAGCTGCACCATCCTTGCCTGCCTTGAAAGGCACTGCAGGTGTTCCCTTCTAGTACCACAAGAAGAATTCCCTGTGTCCCAGGTGGGAGAAGCATATCCTGGTCTATTTTAACAATCCTGAAGGCAGGATTGACCCGCTGGGGATCACAGCTGCTGAGACTTGCTGATGGCTGGTAGGAAGAGGAAACATAAAGCTCTCCAGCAGCAGTTTAATGTTTTCTATAGATGTTATTAGGTGACAGGGAGGGTTAGAGAGGGCAGGGAGCCAGGAGGTGATTTGGAGCAGGACAGTGGAGAAAAGCCACAGGGAGCAGGGACAGAGTAGTTGGCTGTAGATCACAGCAAGGACACAGACATCCCTCAGTGCACCAAGCGCCACCACCTGAGCCTGACCACAGCACCCAGTGAGAGATACCACAGCTCTCCATGCCAGGACAGTGCCATGGTAACAGCTCAGGGAGAAGGATCAGAAGTATTTCAGATACCACAGCCAATACACATGGCTTCTCCCAACTCTGGTCCTCTAAGAGGCTCCTCCTCAGAGCTCAGGCTGGCTGTGAGTTACCACCTCAGAGCTGGGGACGTGTGAACCCCTGCTCTGATGAGGTTATGCTCAGCACCATCTCCACAGAGATAACTGACTCAAGAACCCATGGATGTATTAAACATCTCTTTTGTCTACTGCTAAATTATGCATTTGCTTTACAAAAGCACCTGAGTATTCACCCTAAAATGTATGGAATTTAATATAAAGTTCTGGAGTTTTCTAGCTTAGCTCATATTTCTTTCCCAAAATAAAAGGTTCACATTTTTAAACGTTTCTGATATTTTGTGGGGAATCCAATTATGGATTAGCATTTTTTGTTGTTGTTGCTACTTTATAAATGTTAATTCTGTCGAGCTTCAGACAGATGACACATCCCCAGACTCTGCCTGTATTATCCATCAGACACAAAGAAGTTTGCTTTTTCAATTTTTTTCTTATAGATTATCCTCTTTTTTTAGTCCTAAGAGGCAAGCAGATATGTAGGACTCCTTCATTTTAACCTTCCTTTCTTTGAGACAGATATTTTTAAAATATTTTTAAGGAAAACAACTGGTTTATTAATACAATAACAATAATAGAATTAAGCTTACTGGAATCCTCATCTCTCCCATCTCAGCCAAGACATGATTACTACAGATGGTAGAGTCAAACTTCTTTGCATGAATACAGAAAAATGTCCCCCTTCCTCAGCTCTACATATGTGCAGTGATTGCATGGGATCTTGAGATTGATGGCAACCACTTGGTTCTTCCAGTTTATCTTCCTGTCATCATGGGGTTGCTCCTTATTCTTCATTTTCCAGTTTCTTGGCTGGTCTAGCTTTAAATGTGCCAGGCACTGAACTACTGCTACTTGCCCAGGGAAAGCATATCATAACACACTACATCTCTCTGGCAGAGTTTGGCTGATGCTTCAACAAAGTTTTCCTTTGTTTCATTACTCTCCCTTACACTTTCTACATGCAAATAATTCTTTCCTCCCCAATTCTCACATTTTGTAGGTACACATAAGACCTGCACTGCCTCCCACCACTCAATCTTTACTCAGATACCTCACTATGCAATCTCTATTTTCTTTCTGGGTAATTAACATTTATTTCCACTCATAACTATTTAGTTGCTTTTGTCTAAGCCCTATAACAGAAATATGCTACCAAACATGGAGGGAGATGTCTGAAATTGGAACTGCTCTCCACATAACAGTCCCTTATTTGTAAAGGTAAAAAGCAATAAGAATTCAGAATAAAGGATGTTTAAGGAATTTATTTCCAATTTAAAAGGACAGTTGGCTTTTTATTAAGAGATTCAGATTTTCTTGGTGATATGTCAGTTTAGACAAGCCCTTAATTAAGAAAGATTTTCCCATGCCCAGTACAGTCTGTGGTTAAATCAGATTCAACCATGCCAAGATGCTGAAAAGCTGGTTTTCTGCATTTAAAAACCTGCTTCAGATCTGAACTCTACTCAAATGAGACATGACATCTACACCACCTCACCAAAATGCATCTCTATCTTCTTACAGGATTTTATTTACTTGATAAAAAATAAATATTCCTTGATCCAGCAGAGAGATGTAACTTAGTCCAACATGTTACCCAGCCAAGGGGGTATTTTAATTCATTTCCCTACTCTAAATCAAGCAGACCTGCAGCATGGACCTGAACATCTTCACTAACTGCACCCTTGGCTATTCTGAGGCGAGACTTGGTATACAACAAAAAGGTTTTATAGTTGACATCAGTGAGACAGAGCACAAAACTCTGGCATCAGAGAAAGCCCCCACTGCTCTGGGCTGGCTGCATCCAGGGTTGTGTGAATGAATAATGGCACAGAGAGAGATTGCTCCTAAAGCAGAACCTAATAGATTGCTACCCTAAAGAGCCTGTAGTGCTGCTGTCTCCCCTAGAACTGTTGGAATTAACACAAGATTTCAAGACATTTTTGGTAACAGCATCAGCAAATTCTTCCTGAGGGCCTTTTTCTGTTAGATTCAACCACCACAGGTCATGACTGTTTCTTTAAGAGGAAACCTGTGATTAGCAAAAATAACCCCAAGCCCCACATTTATTTATTGTTCATTTTTAGCTGATCAAGGTGTAGAAATCATAACATATGTCTTCAATGACTAATTGCCAAAACCAGCAAGTAAGCTGAAGATTTAAGAACACTCCCTAAGCCATTGGCAAATGCTTTAAGACCAAAAACCCTGAAAATCCATAAATAGACTGTGATAAGTTAATTCACTTCCCAAGAAAAATTGCTGAAATCTCTGCTAGTAATTCTGCAACATCTACTTTGAATCCTATCCCTTGCAAAATTAGTATATTTTCCAAAGAACAGGATACTTTTTTCTTTGCTTTAGTCTTTTTGCCTTCTTGACTTCAGTCCTGGTGACAGCCCACACCATCACAGTTACCTTAGCTACATTAGCTCACTCATGTAGTGTCACCTCCTGTTAGTACCAAGCAGTGGAAAAAAAACCAACCCATGACATGATATAATACTACACGGTGCTGCTGAATGTAATGCAAGTTGTCAGAGGATTGTAGTGCTAGGCTTTAAAGAAAAAAAAGATCTATTTGTGAATGTAGTTAGTGAGGAGCATGCCTTAAATGTCTCAGAAGTTTATCCCTTCAACAGTCCCCAAGAAACCAGGCTCTTCATTGTCTGTATGAAACTTTTATAGCCTTCATTCTCCCCATTGTTCATATTTCTCTTTTACTTTGACAAAATCCAAAACACTTTTTCCTGCTTTTAAGCAGATCCATCATCTTCTCACAAGGAACTCCAGTCCTTAGCACCAAGGTCCAGAGTATGAGAGGCTCAAATGAGGCACTTGCATCAAGTCTTCCATCTAGGGCACTCAATACCATCCCTCACAAGGAATGCTTGTAAGATCAAGCCTCAGCCACTGGCTTCTCTTCACAGGACACCACCACCTATTTCACCCCATAACCAGCTACATATCAAGAAATCAAAATAAAGCAATGTAAGGAGCAGCTCCTCTGCCTCTCTCCACGGGGTTGCTGTCACTCCAGTGACACCTCACCTGGGGTAAGGTACTACTCAACAAGGGAAACGGGCAAGTCTCTCTGCTTCCTAGCATGAGGTCACATGTGCCAATTACCTCTCTACAAAGGTTTGTTTGTCCATGGTGAGGAAACATGACAGAGTGTAAAGCCACAAAAGAGAGGGGAAGATGTTTTAATAAACTGAAACTGGAGACCCCACTATGCTAATCAACACTTTGAAAGTACAGCCTGCCATGGTAAGCTAACAAGACAAGCTGGAACAATAGTTCTGTTAAATACTGAGCAAAGTCTCTTAACTAGGAAATTAATATTACCCTTCATATCATGGTCAGTCTGTTGAGTAATGCAAACATTTCACCTGCTTCTGAGCCCAAGACTCTGGAGCCAGAAAACAGAATTTGGTGTAAAAACTGGAAAAAATATTGAAGAAATTTCATTTAAAAAAATAAAAATATATTTGAATGATAAGCTTACATATTTGCAGACCCTGCTAAAATCTGATGTCAAATACATAAGCTACTAGTGAAAAGCCTCCTCATTGGTCGCTTTTGCAGCAAACATGGGGTACCCTCAGCAGGGCTGACATGCTCTGCTCCCCAAGTGCAAACCCCGAGAGGTCACTGGGCAGTGGCCAGGAGTGATTACAACACAGACATTTTAAGTCTACTTGAAAGTACAGTACCCTTCAGCTTGAGAAAGTCTGAAGTTCACAACCCAGACTCAGACTCCTGATTTTGACACCAATTCCCTGGCCCCTCTGACAAACCGTTCATGTCTTGTGCTGATCTGCAGCCTGTAAAGCAAAAATGGTAAAGGAGTTTACACAACTGTTTAGTCTGGAATGGCTTTGTGTTGGAAAAACATTCTGGAGAGATAATACTTTCTATATTCCCCATATTTTGCAACCTGTAGGATAAGAGGCAAATAAGTTTCTTTTGCAGTGGCCCAGGTCCACTGAAAGGGATTTACATATGTGTAAGATCTTCAGGAGCTACTTCCTGCTCAACAGCCTCTTAGCCCAACAGATATGTTGTACCATGACACTCAGGCTGTAATAATAGAATCATAGACACCATCTATTTTATACAGACAAAGCTGTAACTGCTTGTGGGTGGGGATAACATAATTTTTATAAGAGCAGCTCATACAGTTGGTAATTATGCACATTCACACACTCTCCTTCAGAGCAAGTAGGTCAAAAGCTATTTGTCTGACTAGAGATATTGATCATAGCAGAAGCGAGAAGGTAGTTGAGTAACTGAGGAGTAAGAGCTGGCTGTTAGCATGGGATGAGATGTCATCCAGTGAAAGGGAGTGATAGGTAATTTATCACCTATGGAACATGGGAGATGAGTGGAGCAAAGGAGAGAAGTTGTAACTGGTGGGTGTTCACCTCCAGCCCTTCTAACCATTTTGGCTTTCATGTAAAAGTTCCATCCTGCTACTTTACCATGTTCATCTTGTTGTCAACCACAACTACAAGGTTCATTTGTATAAGAAACAAATGAACAGACAGTAGAAGGAGCCAGCACTCCAACTAGTGACAGCAGACTGACTGATATCTACTCCTACCATGCTCAATAAGGGTTTTAAATTAAGCAGCTCTCACATCACTGATGAGGTGATAGCAAAATTCTACTTTTATAGGTCTTCTGTAGTCTCATATCTTAGCCCAGTTGCTGATTTCTTTCCCATGTTATCTGGTGATAATATCAGTTTTGTTAGAATGATGCCAAAATGTTTGTGTTTCTAGTATAGAACCCCACTCCCACCTTGGACACAAAGGGGTTGTTCGTAGCTAATATATACAGTAGAGATCCCTGATCTGCCCAGAACATGTTATTCCATGTTATTTCACATGTTATTCCAGGCCACTGGCAGTCACAAGACTATGTGAGCCAGCTGCTGCCCCAGGGTTGTGTGGTATAGGTATCTGCAAGACTTCTGCAGGCTGGCCCAGGAAGCCCTCAGACCACAGTATGCTGCTTGGTGCAGTAATACAAATTTGAAACATTAAGCACTATCTAATGAATGAATCAAAGTTGAGCCATTTAGATACATGCACCCTGTTACAAATATAGAAATATCCATCAATACCTCATAATTTACCTACAAAGGACACAGCATACTTTGTTTTTAAAAAGAGCAGTAGTCATCTGACAAGATTTAAAATAAAAACAAAAGCAAAACCAAAAATAACCCCCCAGAACAAAACCAAAACACCCATAAAACATTCAGGGATTAAAATGTTCTCTATGTTTTTCTGGCTATACTAGAATTTTTACATTAAAAATCTCAACACTACACTGTTAGAAATAGCTAAGATTTCTGAAGACAAATCCTGATTTTGTGTTCTGGATAGGAGTCCTGAAAAAGACAAATGACTTTCACATGATGCAGTTCCCTCCTCTCTGCAATTTGAGTCCACTAAAGTAAAGCACCTCAGATCACCAGTCACCCTTCAAAATCCTAGGCTGTTCATCACCACAGCATGTATTTCCATAAAGGGAGAAAAAGCTTTAGCATCAAAAATATGTAAATTGGCCCAATAAATTGAGTCCTAGGATTTGTTTTTTAAAGTCAGAAAACTAACTGTTACTGCCAGCCTCTTTGCAGGGGCTATAAGAAA
Source organism: Heliornis fulica (assembly GCA_013399135.1). Classification (NCBI taxonomy): domain Eukaryota; kingdom Metazoa; phylum Chordata; class Aves; order Gruiformes; family Heliornithidae; genus Heliornis; species Heliornis fulica. The sequence continues at coordinate 135,370 of VXBZ01009834.1, forward strand.
TGATAATTTTCCCTTGTAATGGTTCTGACATAAAGTGTGTATCAAAAACTGCATACTCTTCATATCCATCCAGCTGTGTTGAGCAATAAACATGATAATTATGCAGATAAGGCTTAAATAAATTTCTATACCTAAGGGCAGCTGAATGCTTTTTTAAGCAAAACAATAATTAACCCTCCATAGGGCTGAATGAGCACAGACCTTTGCTCCTTCCCAAGGTGGGAAACCTGTGTCTTGGCACCTCCCAGGCATCTGTCACAGTTATAAATGGGTCAGTGTACTTCAGAGGAAACAGCTCCAGGGCTGTTCCTTGTGAGGTTCCAAAAAAGGTCAAGAACATCAAGACCTACTAGTTCCTATATCTTGACACTGGGATTTGAGGTGTGTTTCAGACAAATGTCAAAGGCATTGCAGGTAAAATGAGAAAGGAGCATAAAACGCTAGTGGAACTGCTCTCTGAAAAACAAAGAGGAGGTATGAGCTTGGCAGTAAACGAAGATCCTTGCAGCATATAGAGAAGCCCAAGGGCTCAGAAGCGTGATCAAGCTCTTGCAGGGCAATGACTTGCCAAACATTGGTTGTAACTGTAACAGTAACTGCTCATATGCATGCTCTTAGCTCAGAACAAAGATGAAGATGATGTGTTTATCTTAACCTCTGGCATTAGGTTGAGACTAATGTGTTTTACTTTGGATCTGTGACATGCCAAACATCTATATGAACAGATACTGCTCAAAGAAGCCTGTGAACCATGATGATAGTGGCTTTGGTCTGGTAAGATAAGCAGGGCCAGCTACCCATCTTCTTATGTGGCCAGTCACCACCCTATTGCAGTGCCTTTGTGTCTGTCCTCACCATTGTACCTGGTACTTCAGTTATAAAACCTTGCGGTATAGAGACTGCATGGTCACACAGATAATATTTTTACAAACCAAATTCTGGATTAAATGGTTTGCCAGGATGTTCCATAGCAAATGATAGTAATACATTCTGCATGCATAGGCTTGTCCTTCCATCTTAATCCTTCCTGGCCATTTTTTGTGCTGAGAATGCATATCAAAAGGAGTCCAAAGTCATCTCCACCATATAGGTTCTTGCTTTAAAGCCAGCACAGGGAACATGGGAATTGTCATATTGGTTTATGTGACTGGGGTCTAACACAGTGCTTGTCATGCATCAGCTGAAGGTGTCCAGAGAAAAGGTCTAAAGAGATCCATTCATGGTAAGGAACTGGGAGGAGTTACCAGTCTTAGAAATTTCTGCATCTCTGTGCTTACCACCCAGAGTATTTTCCTTTCATAATGTTTCACAATGGCTTTTGGAAATCATCTAAACTCTTTATCCCCACCAAATCACCCAGTAACAGACCCTGCAGTTTGGCTATGCACTTCATAGAAAACATGATGCTTCAGAGTTTTTATCCTGCTGTGAGATTCAGATGCTTCATAATTCCCTTATTGTAAAACCCAGTCAATAATCACCCTTTTGCACTGCTTCCCCACTCATGACTTCACAGCTGGCTGCTGCAGCACTGCCCCACCACAGCTTTGCCTGGAGGGACAGTGCTGGTGACAAGCGACAGATGGTCAGAGCTCTAAGCTGGGTCTGCTCTTGAATCTCAGAGTCTGGAGCTGTGGTTCACATTTAATGAGCCTCCGTGATCGGTCCTGCAGGAAGTGCAAAATTTTCTCCCTGCTCTATGGGAATAAACAACAACAAAAACCAAGACCTGGCTCTGGCCACTGGGTCTCGCTCTGGTCCACCAATGGCAACCCGGCTGCCATCTGCCACTCTTGTTTTTCTTTGAAATATCCCTGAAGGTGCTGAGCAGAGAAGGTCAGAGACTTGACCCAACCCCCTCTCTGCATTCTTAAGGTTTACCTGTACAGTTGGAGCATAGGCAAAGTCATCTTAGACTCCTGAGGAGCACATTTAAACCATATGGAAGGTTCCTTGCTCCCCATTACATTCACCAGCTGTCTTTCAAGTCTGTTTCTGCAGACCCCCATTCCGTTCTGAGAAGAAAGGATGTCTGTGAAGCCACATCACCACATATTGAGCCCAGCCCCCAGGAGAGGATGGAAAGCCAACACATCCTCCTTTGAGAAGCCTAAGCACAGCCAGGATGATTTCTGCAGAGGACTAGCTGTCCTGAGGAGCACCATGCTGAGACAAGTGAAACCCCCTCAAAAGGTGCTTTTCAGAGCTTGATGGTTCTGTCTCAGCCTGCAGGAATGTATCAGCCATCCCAGCACGCTGCTGGGTGCACAAAGGGAGAACTGCCTTAGGTAGTTCTTGTGTAATCCAGTCTATACCTGTAACCATCTGCAAAAGAAATGTTTAGTACTAGTGGCATCTCTACAGCTAATTCTGGTTTTTCCCTCACACAGGTGTCCTGGGGCTTGCTGCTGCTCCCCAGCTGGGTCTCTGAGGTTTCACATACTTTCTTCTCTTACGTCTATGAATCTAGAATTTAGAAAATTCATCCTGAGAGAAAACTGAGGTACCCAGAAATAAGAACACTGGCAGTTTATTTATCAGTTTCCCAATAAGGAGAGAACAGCACTTCCCTCGCATGGACGACAATATTCCCTACACTTTCATGCATTCCCTATACTCCCATGGAAATATCTTTAGTAGGAATAGGACATCAATGGTCTACATCAGATGCAGAGCTGCAGCAACTGTACTCGGCACTGGTGAGGCTGCCCCTCTAGTGCTCTGTTCAGTTCTGGGCCCCTCACTTCAAGAAGGACATGGAGGTCCTGAAGTAGGTCTAGAGGAGGGAAACCAGGCAGGGGAAGGGTCTGGGGAACCAACCTTCTGAGGAGCAGCTGAGGGAGCTGGGGGGGGATTAGTCTGGAGAAGAGGAGACTGAGGAGAGACCTTATCCCTGCCTAGAATGCCCTGACAGGAGGTTGGAGAAAGGTGGGCGATCATCTCTTCAGCCAAACAACAGGTGATAGAACAAGGGAACCGGCCTCAAGCTGGGACAGGGCAGGTTCAGATGAGATGTCAGAAGAAATTTTTCCCCCAAAGAGCTGTCGGGGTGTGGAACAGGCTGCCCAGGGAGGGTGTGGAGACCCCACCCCTGGGTGTATTTAATAGATGGGGAGATGAGGTGCTCAGGGAGATGGTTTAGGAGAGGACAGGGATGGTTAGACTTGATGACCTTAATGGTCTTCTCCAGCCTGGTGGTTCTACAATTTTGTGAACTCAAATACTGGTCAGAAAAATAACTTCAGGTAGAGCAACTCAGACTAGAGAACAATCAAGGTCTCACCTCCCACTGCTCTACCAACTGTGCCTAACTCTGGCAAATAGTACGTTGAGTTGATCTCCACATCTGGATACTGTTCACTGATATAAACCTCTACCTCAGCCAACAGCCAGAAGTTCCCATCTCTTTTCTACAGACCGACAATATTCCAGCATCTCTCCCTAGGTTTCCATCCCCTGCCACAGGGCATCCTTTCCCCTCTCACTACCCTGTACAGGTTCACAATGCTCAGGCAGACAACTTGCTGCCAATACATATTACTTAGCAATTTTGTGCGTTAAGCTACCCTATGCTCATCTGCCTGGACTCAGAACATCCTCCAGTGTCTCACAGAAGCTTTGAGTCATGTGCTCCCACCGTCTGATGCCTCGAACTCCTTTCCTCCACTGGACAGGCAGGTTAAGCTTGAAGCCAAGTGGAGTTGAACTCCAGCCCTTTCAAAGGGCTTACATTTCCCAGCCACAGATGGCAGAGTGCAACTTCAAGCCAGCAGGAAAATGTTTTCCTATCGCCCATTGGAATAGCAATAAGAATTTGTACGTATTTTCCAATTCCAGTATGAAAGCTGATTCCATTTTCCAGTTCAGAGCTTCAGGCTTTGTAATGCCATCAGAGCAGCTGAACCCTAAGTAATGCCACTCAGTTCTCCTTTTGGTGCCTCATAAGAAGGAAAAGTGAGGACCTTGCTGGGTGACTTTGCAACAAGTTCAAAATCCCTACTTAGGGACGTGGGTGTTAGTGCTTGTTATCTCCATAGCAGTAATAATGAAATCACTGTTGCAATACGAGGAATAAAAACTTTTGACTAGTGATACAAAGAACTAAGTTTTCATTAAGGAAATAGAATCTATTCTGAGAATATTCCCTTCGGGGTTGTTAATTTGGAATGTTTTTCTTTCTAGTCATGATCATTCCCGCATTCTCAGAAAAACAATCACGCTCAGCTTACACTCCGCGGGTCACAGGCAAGTACCATGCAACCCAGCGGTTAATTGGTACCATTTGCTATTTTTAAGGCATTTTATGAAAAATAAATAATGTGCACACCTCTGTAATTGTAAAGTGATGGTAGGAACTGGTTTTGTATCAAATCAGTGCATTTCAGTGTCAGCCTTCAGATCGCATTCACAATCCCCCTCTATCACAGCCACTTCCAGAACAGCTACGTGAGTCCCTGGTACTGTGTTCATTATACATTTAAAAATAACTTCTAGACTCTCAAGTAGAATCCAGAAACTACTGTAACTTAGCAACATGATGAAGTGCCAAGAGTGGCAAAAGAAACCCCTAAGATCCACCAGCTCCCTTGTTGCTCTTATAAGTTTGTTATTTACTGATAAGCAAAGCAAACAACGCATCACCATGACACATATGTCCCACATTTACCCACCAATTTTGTTGTTGACAAAGAAGTTCATAAGCAAACAAGAAATTAATAAAGCCTTGTATACACAAGTGAAAGTTGATAAGATCAGTAATATTGTCTGTCAAGCGAGTTAATATAACTTGCTAATTGCATGAGAAACACTGAGAAGTAAAAGAAAGCCATTTGCTTTGAAGAAGCTTAATTCCCTATAATCAAATTTGAGTATGGCTATACTATTCTAAACATTTCATTTTATGTAGTATCTATCAAAACACATGACCTGTTCTCTTCTGTAATTTGATCTGCAAAAATATAACATTTGATGGCTTGTCAGTGTTGCATCTGAAGTCCAGAAGAAGAGGAAATCAGTGATAAAAATGAGACAGATTTTTGCACACCAAATCTTTTCTTTGTACATTAATTAATAATTATGCCTCAGATTTTTTCAAGTGAGCTAGTTCTCCTGCTGACTTGCATTTTAGGCTATGGGAAGCTGCATCTTCATTCTCATGGGAATAATTTTTAGAAAAATATGAATCCAAAGACTTCTTCAATGAGATTTTATTTTTCCCTGTTTCTAAATGAGACCTAATATGAGCTTACATTCAAAAAAAAAAATACAGACAACAGACATTAAAGCTTAAAATTGCAAATTGAACTTTAGTTTCCTTTATTTCTTGTCTTTGTTGTATTTTTTTAAAACTTTCCCTTTAAAAAATAAAGCCAATCTTGTACACAATTCCACCTACCAACTAAGCAACCATACAAACCAGAAAGATCAATCAAAGCTTTGGCATGAGATAAATCATCGTTTACACTGGTAATTCAGTGGAAGACAACAATAAGACCACAACAATCAACCAGTGAGAATGGCTTCTATAGAAAGGTTTGTGCTTAGGAAGTGGAAGGCTCTTCCACCTTATGGTCTGTTTAAAAAACAAAAATCTACTCTGGTGTGCATGCCATAATGGCACATGATGGTGGCTGTGGCCCTGGCACACACTTACCAGCCTTTCATGTAACGGCTCATGTTTCTCGGCTGGGGGCTGCCCCATTTGGATGGCTTTAGCACAGCGAGGGGTCTGGGAGACAGAGCCATGGGCCCTACCAGCATGTGGGACCCTCATCTGGCACAGACCTCGTGACTTTGGCTGCCAGCCTACCCTTCTTGCTCTGAATATCCCAAAGCAGGGGAGAGATTAATTAGAGCAGCCCAGAGGCTACCTAAATCAGTGCACAATCCAGAGAGCAGATACCGACTCTTTTCCATTTGGGTCTTGGGCTTAGTAATACAAAATAATCTGTCTTAGGTTTGGAAATCAAACCAGTCCTGTGTGCACTTGGAGAAACATTTCAGAATTTGCCTTTCAGAAACATTTTTCTTTGTTGAATAATGTGCAATAACCCTACATGAGCTTCTTCTGGTATCACAGGATCTCATCAAGTTCCACAGCATATTCAGCTCTCTCTTAAAGCAAGACCTAATGGGTGGTGCTGGGTCTCTGTGCCTTCTATCCTAGCAGAGAACCAGACACTGAGCTCCTACACAATGAGCACTTCCTTTATCTCACACCTGACGAGCACCTTTATCTGAGCTGAGTGGTCTTGAGGCAGGTATTTCAAAAAACCTACCATTATCTTCTGGTCAGACTGTTTGGCACAAGCAGGTCCAGCTACAGAAGAAGAAGGAGCAGTATCCGTGGCTCAGGCTTCTCACTGGGAACTGGGAGGCCCCTGGGATCAGTTCATCTCCCTTCCATTTGATCTCAGCCAAGTCAGATGAGATTTCCCCATTCCTGATCTGATGACCTCATTGGAAATGAGGAAATGGCATGGAAATGAGCTGAAGCCCCATGAGGAGCTCTGGACATGCATCCCCTTCCTCACCCTCCTGACATTCCCCAGTAACACCACACCTTGCTGACCTCTCAGAGAAAGAGAATAGTACAGCAGCTAGGCAAGTAATTCACAGGAGAGCATCTCTCCTCAAACTTCTCCATGCACAGGTTTATGCTCCTTCAGTCTTTAAGTTATGGCTTAAGCATAGTAACCCTTGCTTAGACCTGAAGTGACCACGCTGACAGACACTCTGAAAAAATTTCTGCCTGTGCCAGTCACTGCTAACCTTGAAGCTCAAAACATACCCCTTGTACACCGTAGCAGCACTCATACAGATGCTGTGTAGCCACAGGCTAGTCATTTAACCTCTCAATGGAGGTTAAAAAAGCTCAAACTCAAAGCAAAAAAACAAGTCAAGAAGTTAAACAGCTAGCCTGCAGCTACACAGCAAGGTGAGTACCAGAGGTGCATCTTCTACCAGAAGCTTGTTAACACAGAAAACTGATTTTAATAATTAAAGTATGTAATATATGCTTTATGAACCCAGTGGTTCCTGACCTGGAATCACAATCAATCCACCTGTACAATAGCCCACATGCACACAAAAATAAACACTCATACACAGATTATGCTGCAGTTTTCTTTTTCTAGTTTTGCTACCCCCAACCCCGTATAGATCACCTTAACACACAACCTTAAACCTCCAGCAGAGAAGACACCGTTATCTTGCCTTAATTTGTACTGCTTGTATCAGAACGGCATTTCTAAGATTTAGACTGGAGATATGAATGTAATCTCTCTGGAGTTAAACTAAGCTACCTGTGGGCCTGATGTTCTCATGATTTGCCTGAGGAAAACAAATCTTTCATCCTTATCTATGTATTTCTTTGCTAATTAAAATGCATGGACTACTTTAAACACTATTTACCCAAGGGACCCTCAGCAGTGCTCTTTCACCGTTTAAAAAAAAAAAAAATACCAGCAGTAGAAGGTTTTAAAGATGCCACACACAGAAGCCACTCAATATTCCTAAAGAGTAATATCATCAAAGCAGGATATTAACACTACAGGTCTATCTATACAAAACAATTGCCAATCTAAACACATGACAACAAGTGAAATCAGAAGCAGTCAAGAGAGAGACACAGCGAACGTACTTAGATCTTGTCAGCTGTTGTGGAGAGCAAAGTAATTCTATGTCACAATTTGCATTTTTCCCTGGGTATTCCCAACAGTCTGCAGAAAACCCTGCAGCAGTGAGGCAAAATTATCCAAAGCAAACTGGGAAGGCTTGCAGTGCTGCTAGTGATGATTCTGTTATATTCTAAATTCAATTAGGAAAGGTAGGCAGCTAAAATAGCAGCACCTTGCTGATGAGGCAAATCTTTCCCAGGCTGAAGGATAAAACAGTATTTCTGAAGTCTGTTCATGCAGAAGATGTTGTTGTCAGGCTTTGTAACAAGCCAAAGTACAACAAATTCTCCTAATGTCCTTCACATCGGAAAGCCCCAAATCAGCCCAAAACATTAATTATGGGTGTGGACCAGCAATTACAAACAAAAGAGCAATCAGATCTTTCTGATTTTCTGCTTATCAGCCAGCTTGCCTTCATGGTGTTTTAAGATAATGCTTTACTCTGTGTTTGCGATAGATTAGGGCCATGCCTGTGGTCAGTTAATTCTGTAGAGCTAACAAGAAGGAAATTATGAAGCACTGAAGTTCATGTCCTTGCAGCATTGACAACTCTGTAAAACTGGGAGTGCCACAAAAGAAGTCAGCTTTTGCCATAAGTTGCCCTTCATTAGTCTAACTTTTACCCTTATACCTTGTTTTTTCATGGGCAGACTGAGATGACAACAGGCTACTGAATCAAGGCTACACTGGACAACAGCAGAGACAGATTAGAGAGCTGCATTGCTGCTTCCTCTCCTGGGCTTTTCCCTATAAACAGAAGCACTCCCACTTCTTCCAGCAGACAGTAATTTTAGCAGACTTGTTTTGCAGTTGACAAATTAGGAACTCTTCCATATTAAGCAGACTTCAGAGATGGATAAGCTTGAAAATAAGATGATGTCTAATTCTGAAGAGTCTCTATTTAAGTCAGAAGAACAGGGTATAATTATTTCTGAAATAATTTCTGAAGCTGAGATTCCTCTGGGATAGATATCAACTACACACGTGCCTCTAAAATGAGCGTTATCATCCTCCTTATGATATATCATCCCTCTTACATTGTGGTACCCCCTCTGCCTAGCACTCATACACCCTTTCTCTTAGACACTAAACAAACCCATCTCAGAAAGCCAAGCCCTGCCCCCAGACCCTCTCTTAAGGGTGCTGCACAAACAGGGGGGGCACATCCATATTTTAATCCCCTGCCTCTGCCCTATGTCACGTTTTCCTTATGAAAGGAAAGCAACCTTGGACAACCTTGGGATCCTGCAACCTGAATGCAAACCAGCAACAGAAGTGATTTTTCCTGTTCAGGGAGGGGGAGTTTAAAATGCTGAAATTTTATGTGTAAGTAACAGAAGAGCAGATATCTGATAGGGCTTGGCTTTATAAAAAATGGAATCCACATTTGCAGGCAGAATTAACTGACAGCATATATGCAACCACTTTGGCTGTTTACCAAATGACTGGTGCATACAAATCGAGGGTGCTCAATGTCTAAATGCTAATGTCTTTATAGACTATGCAAGAACAAATTTGCACCTACAAGAAGTGGAAGCCACTTCCTTTAAACTTTAACAAATGTGGCTGAGAAAAGGCAAGAGAGAAAAGCAGCATGAATATTTTAGGGTGCACGTCTTGAAAGCTCTGGTGCAGCTGCACAGCTCTAATTAAATTTGATAGGAGCCACATCTAAAACCCTGAGCAATACTTTGAAAAGTCTAAGGGTCTGATGTCAGAGTATGACGTTCAGACAATTGCTTTTATTCAGCAGAAGCTTTCAGAGAAGAATGGGGCATGCTCTCCTCTTCCAGAAAGAGAAGGCTGGAAGAGCAGGAAGAGAGGAAGGAAGTTCAGAGTAGATATTGGCACAAAGATTTGTCCAGCAGTGTCCGAGGGGCCATATTGACATTATTTGTAATGGAAATGATTCAAAGAGGTCAGGTTTTGGCTTTCCCATTAGCCAACGTCCATTTTTTCTTGAAGCAGCAAAGCCCAAATGGATACAGGAAGCTTCTGAATAAAAGGATCATCCACTGATTCAATTTTAATCAGCACAATGATAATTCTCTTACCCCCAGAAGAATTAATCTGATTATCTGAATAAACAATTTGGTTCATCTTTTGGAAGGACTCAGAGAGTCCAGATGTCTTTGGACAGGTATGTATTAATGCTTCACCATGGATTATGGGTGTGCTTTGGAAGATGCTTTCCTGGTTATTTCCATTTGCTGGACTTTGGTTCCCAACACAGGCCATGCTCGGAGCACTTAATTTTAATTTGGCATGAAATTAGGTTGGAAGATGTACTTTAGGAAATGCTGGACAGAAGGCCAGTTGGACTACAGCTACCTGAGCTAAATCCTCTGAAACATATGTAGAGTGGAGCTGGGACCTCCAGCAGCATTTTGTTCTACAGATGTGTCTGTTCAAGACATATTACTTCTTAATGTGGGCATAGCTTTCCTGGCCTCTTGAGTCTGATGGCACACCGGTCCCTAAAGCTTTTATACTCAAAGGCAATGCAGATGATAGAAAACTTTTTGTATATGACAAGTTAGAGTCTACTGATGCCTGTGTTGATTTTTAAAAGTCCAATTATAAAAGGTTGTTGAAACTAAATTGTTTCTAGTAGGAGTCACGAACTGGCATATTTCTCTCAACCTCATATGTGATAAGTGACAACCTTTTGTCTCAATATTTTTGCTCTGAAGATGTTTTCTCTTCCCATCGTTTTTAGTAATTTATGTTACTTCATGACATGTCTGTGGCATTGTATCTACATATCATTATTTCGAGTTGTCATGTCACATTCCACAAGACTGCTGCTGCCATGTCAAATCAGCATGGAGCAGAGCAAGGCAGTCGCTTTTCTTTATCATTAAGGGCAGCTGCTACTCTGTACAAATTGAAACATCAATATGCTGCAGAAGGGTTCCAGGCTACTGAAAACAGTTGCTCCTGAAATTAGTACACCGAATGCTTATCTTTTTTTCTCTTGTTCAAAGTGTTAACCTGTATCACTTCAACACAAACAGGAGGCATTTTGTTCAAAGACACATAGCAAAGGGGTTTAGAATATCCAGAGTCTGGTTTATGATTGTCTAAACAGACAAAAAGAATGTGAGAGAAGGTCATAATTTTAGATACCTTTTATCTAAAAGCACACACTGAGATCACAGCACTATTAAACATTCTCATAAAGGAAGCCTTTGACATATCTGGAAATTCAATCCTGCATCATTTGCATCCCACTCCAGTGCTCTAACGACAAGCCATTCATTCTGGCACAACAATGAACTAGATGAAGAAAAAGGAGAAAAAGAGAGAAGTCAGTAAGATTACATGCACTGGAATAGTTGTTTATATTTCCATTTTTCCCTTACCACTTGTTCAAGTGGAGTTGAAGAAAATAAGATTCAGAAAATAAATCTCTTTGTTGGTATTGTCAAAAGGGTCATAAATTCCAATTCCCTTGGAAACCTTTATCTTGGGACCTTAATTCAGATGGAAATATAGATGAGATTGATGCTTAGGAAAAGAGAAAAGGAAGATTCCTGCAGAGAAGAGATTCTCTCTCTTATGTAGGCAATTTCCAGATTCCTTTGGAAGCTAAAGGTAGCCAGATATAACATCTTGCCTTCCCTGATACAATTGCTGATGTTGCTTGTCAGAGTCTAGGGGAATTTGAAGACATCAAAAATTGTGGATTATTCCCCTTTCACCTTCTGAGTGAATAAAGATGTCAGAAGAGATCAAATACATTATGCTGTAGAGGCAATGCCATGGCTAAGAGCCACTGTACAAGATCAGCAGTGCTGACTGGGACTGCATGAAGCATCATGTGCTGGGTATGAGTCCCATTCAACAGGGTTGTGCTTCAATGTGCACACAACTTGTCCCAAAGTGTGGACAAAGGATGGAGACAGGCTGTAATACCCTCAATGGACATCCCATTCAAAAGCTGAGCAACAGCAGCATCTGTGACTGCAAGACAAGACATACCAAAAGCTGTAGACAGAAAAAAAATAACAAAAACCTCAAGTTGCTTTTGTTTACAGGAGCAAACAGGCTGGAAACACATAACTTTACCTTTGCTTTCCTACTTTTCCATGCCAAATATACACAAAGAACAGAGGAAGGGGAAAATCAAGCTTATGGCCACAGTCTCCTACAACAGCTTCTCAAAAGAATTCAAATTTAGTTTAACATTAAGCACACTGCAGTGCTTTGATCACAGGTTCACAAGGGCATGCAGGTAGTTTGCATATAAAATAAACAATCAACGCAGAGGCAAACTCACAAAGAGAGGAATGGGGGGGGCGTTCTGGGTGGGATATGACAGGATGCAGAGTGAGATCAAAAGGGGAAAAGAATCTTTCACAAATAGCTTGACCTCTCCCTTTTTCTTCTCCATTCCAAGTCCAAACTGTGAGCCAGACACCACCAGAGGTACAGACATCAGTACTTTATAAAACACCCTTTTTGAATACTCACAAAGAAAAAGCAAATTCATTTTAAAAAGGACCCAAGCTTTCCCCACCAAAAAGGTTGCAAACAGAACACCCCAAAGGAGCCGGTCACCCAGAGTAGGTATCGCCCCTGGCCAGGGCTCTCTGGGGAGCATCCTCCTTTAGCCTGGGGCATCCCCGCCTCGCCCAGCCTGAGTGCTGCCGCTCTCAAATGGTCACACATCCCAGCATGTTTGAGCCCTAAAATTACAGAAAGACTTTTTAGGAACATCAGCCACGTAACTAAGAGTTTCCTCTGCTAGCAAAAAAAAAAAATTGAAGAGCTTCACAGGCTGGGTAGCAAGAGAGGGCCCCGCTTCAGCCTTTTTTTCTCGATTGGATTAGAAAAACACTGATTAAAAGTCAGCCTTACACATTGGCTTAAGGTAACCTGCTTTTGCACTTTCTTTCTGAGCAGACAGCAACTCTACCTTTGAAGATAACCATTCATGCATAAAATTACTAATAGAGACCATCTATCTGACGAATGTCTGTTCCTTAATAATTTAAATCACTTGATCTATTTTCAAAGGTTAGTCTTACATTAAAATTACAGTTCTGAATAGGTCAGCCTGCTACTTAAAGATAAATTACTCCACCTCTTCATGTTATAGTGTTGTGTTTTGATAATGACAGGCTTTATATTCCCATGCTTTCCTCTCCTTTCTCAGGAGCAGCATAGTAAAGCATTAGCATGACCTACCTTGCTCGTGCTTCCCTATAGTCCCATTCTGATTCTCTTTGACTAAGGCAGTCCAAACATCCCCAGCTTACAGTCTTTTACCTGCTTTTAACAGAGACTTGGGAAAGAGACTCAGAGCTCTGAGATGAAAAGATGAATCGACGATGCATGGTAGGACTGTGCTAAACTCCAAGCTTTGTCATGCTGTGTGTGAACTCCAATCCTGCATAACCAATACCGTTAAATTCATTGTAATTAAAGGATAATTTCTGCTCTCCTCTAGATAGATAAAGCAATAAAATGACAACATTTAAAGAGGAAATGCCAGTGTAATGTTCAGGCATTTAACAACTACCCAGGAGATACACATTATAAATATACTTATAACAGAGATGTTCCTACTGTTTTAAGTATGGAAGCATTTTGTGGGGGTAATTTTATACCACTGAAGTAATCTGGAAAGCTACTGGACCACAGAAGGCTTACATGTTTTTAAAACACCTGGTATTTTCTTAGGATTGTGAGAATTGTCAGTTTATAACAGTTTGTCACATATCTTATTATAAATGCATCTCTGAATTACTGAGGGTGAAAAACTTCTCAGGCAACACAGACATCTGCACAGCAGATTACTGCACCAGTCTGTTCACTCTGCAGTAGCAGGATGAGAGGAGAAAGCCATGTTTGGAGTCTGTATGGAGAATGTTTGGAGACCTTCTGTATTAGCTGCACGAGTATGGGTCTCCCAGAGCAACAACCAGCACTGAGAGAGCCAGGAGAGCAGCAATATCCCTCCCAGCACAGAGCTGCTCTCAGGTATGATGTTGTCTGAGACCATCCCAACAGGAAAATGAGATGGGAAACAGCAGTTCTGAGGAAACTGTTGGGTCTTATGTAGTGTGCAGCAGTCCTGAGGGATTTCACTAAGTTGTGCTTCTGATGCAATAGCTTAAGTGAAATAACTAGACTCTGCTTTGCAGATAAAAATGAAATCAGAATCTGCATGACCCCTTGGAAAGAGACTCAGAGGTTCACTGTGTCCATTGTGAAACCAATGCAGTTAAAGAAATGTATTATTTCTGTCTCAGATATCATGTTCTCCACAGAGTTAATCAGGACAAACTTACAAATAGCACATGTATTTCAAATACATTTTCCTGAGGCCCCTTCTGAAGTAAATGCATGCATGAAGACCAAGAACTCAGCAACTACAGCACAGATAACACAGAAACAAGCATCCTCACTCTCAGGTTCCAGGTGCAATTATCAACAATTATCCAGAGGCAAAGCATTCAAAATGAGTGGTGACAAACACATCTGTTCTACATAAAGAGACCAAAAAAATCCAGCTGCAGAGGTTCAAAATCCTTTTTGCAGATGCTGGCCAATAGAGAATATCCTAGCACAGACACAGGAACTGCTCCCAGTGTCTCAGTACACAGGAGCTTTTGTCAGCATAGCCTATTCCATGAGAATAATGCAACATGGGAGTTATAGAAAACTTAAATGCTGCTGCATGTAATAACAAGACAACCCCTCTAATACTCTGACAGTTTGCCCTTTACCTATGCAGGGTGTAAGAGGAACTGCTGACTTTCTCTTCTTGCAGCATTGATTCCTGCGTGGCTGCACATGCAGAAGGAGCTCTGCATCTTCTCCCCATGCAGCTCTCATCCTGAGTGATGCATCATTCTGGGTACACCCAGTATCCCAGGAACAAAGCGCTTTGTGTTTCACAGACAGCAAACATGGTTATGGCAGAACTGCAGATCTGTTAATTTGGACTCTGGGCAACAAATGATTCACAAAGAAACAGAGCAGTCTTCAGATAGCCCTAGGGAGGCTACAGAGGGTAGACCAAGACAAGAAATGGAGAAAAAGCATATTCCAATGTTTTTTAGCTAACTAGATACAAAAAGCTGCAAAAATAGGTATATCCCATAGCCAGTCAGTACATCAGCTCTTCCATGTAATAGGGAGGATCCAAAAGCTTCCATTTACTGGAGAAGGCCTGTTCTAATGTGAGGGGTTCAGAAAAGACAAGAATGGTGTAGGACACTGCAGCCCACGGGGCAGGACAGCACTAGAACAAGAGACACTTTTACTCCATTGGCAAATCTTAAGTGTCATATTCAGTCCACCCATTATTATTTCCATGTAGATGGTTGTGACATCAACTTATTTCAGGGCTTGTAAAGTATGGAAAACCCTACATTATATCATGTCTTCACCACAAGCTGGGCTGAGACAAAGGAGGAAAACATTTTAAATTAACTGATGTGGATTACCCCGGATCACCTTCCCCAGCAGCAAACTAATTCAGACTTCCTAAAGTACAGCCTTTGCAGCAAACTGTGCCCAGCATCTCCACCTTCCTTACTCTAGCATTAATCCCCCTTCTTGACATGGAATGATAGAGCAGCAACAGCTGTGCTTTTTTTAAAAAAGAAAAAACAAACAAAATTAAAAAAACAAACAAACAAACCCAATTAAAAAAACCCAAACACACAACATGCCATAAAAGCATCTCTAGCACAGGGTCTAACTTCTTGCTCATCTATTCTAGCAAAATCCAGACAAGACAAAGCCTGATGCCAGCAACCCTCCCAGTGCAGGTGGAGCCCTGCTTCCCAGCCAGCAATCCCACATGTCCTGGATCTAGATCCTATTCCGATTCTCCCAGCTTGGGGCCTCGTTGGCCTTTCCCTTTGCCACGGCTCTCGCTGTGCGATTATCTGCATTTGCTCACTTGTTCTGTGATCATCCGGAGGCCACACAGTAGGATCATTGTTGCTTTAACATGCACCAAATCCAATCAGTTCTAGTGCTGTAGCTGGCAGGGCAGGCTCTTGTTTCTTTGTTACCCTCTCAAATGCCAAGGCACTGGGATGCCAGTGCTGTCTGAACGCACCCAGAGCCAATTACATTAGCCTTCTGCCAACCTGGGGCCTTGTCTGCTCCCAGGAATTAATTCTGGTTTTGCTGCAATGCACAACCAAAGTTTTAAGTTTCTTGGCCAATTTATTACAATTAGTCTTTCTGTGATGCATTTGGTCTTCTCTGTAGTGATCCCTGAGAGTCTGCGGTTCTGCGAACTGCTCTGCACGCTCCTCTGCTTCTCCGGTTCCTTCACTTTGATGCTGAGGCAAATACCAACTTTTCCACCCCATCCCCTCCTGTAGCCATAAATTGAGTAAATTAAAGCAATCACCACAGTGCTCAGTGCTTGGGTAGTCTGGCACGGAGGGTGGGAGAAAAACTGACAGGCTGATAAATGTGCAGCTAAGTTTCTTCTCTTCAAGAAGTTTATTTGCAACAGCTTTCATTTGACTGAACCACCATTACTCAGCTTGTCTGTCTATTTTCTGTTAATCATCTCAAGTAGCTGTGCAGTCCACCACTGTCCTGTTCTTTAGAATAATTAGGAAAACAACCATGCAAGGTATTCCCCCACAGAACTTGCCAGGTTACTGCCCAAGTGTCCCCGCATGGCATCTTCCCCGAGATGTAGGACCTATCTGGAGGCTGGCCAGAAGGAGCCATCAGAGAAAGCAATTCACTGAAGTCTTCCTTTCAGATGTACTTTCCATGAAAAGTGGTGGGAATAGCATTAGGACATCAGTCCCACCAGGAGAGAGATAGAAAGGATGAATTTATGGTTTAAAGAAGGGAAGGAAGAGATTTCAGAAGGGTCTGATTGAGGCTGACAGTTGGGTTAGGCTGCCTCAGGTCTGCAAGTTCAGGATTTGTGAGAGAAACAAGTGAACATTAGTTCACAAGTTAATAATCCCTTTTTCTCTCTCCACAGAAGACAAAAAATCTGGATGACTCTTTAGCTGTACTTCAGCAGGACCTCCTGGTAGACAACAAGGCCAGTACAGGCCAACTGCCCTGAAGACAAGCACGTGAAATCTAGTTTCCCTGAAATTTCACCAAATAACAAGAGGCTGAGCCATGCAAAACCCTGATGCTGACCCAGTTTTACCAAAAACAGGTTTCATTAACTCTGGTACAGAAATGTTATTTCCTACTTTAGATATACAGTGTACCAAAAAATGCACCGAGGGACTGCCAAGCATTACGTTTATTAAAGCACAGATTCCAGTTGTGCATGGCTGTACCTATTCCTCTTCTCAATCTTTTTCTCAACTTTAGAACAAACACCTTCGTTACCAGCCACCCCAAGAACTCCTGCTGCAAGCTCACTGACTGTGAGAAGTGTTTTTGTCTGTAACACTTGGAGCTGCAGATCGAACTATTAAGTCCGTAATTGCCCCAAGGAGTTTCATAGAGAATGATATGGCAGTGACAGGCAGGTGAGCCCCAAAGCCCTCAAACAAGCATCAGTGTGCACCATGCCACATTGCTTTTATTTCCTGGTACGCTTCATTTCATGGCTGCACATCACACACAAGTTGTTGGGGAAAAGGCCATGTTCACATTTGGGATCTGTTTGTTTCTCTGAGGATGCTTTGATGCAGCTGCCTCAGCCATTTCACCTTCAGCTGGCCCCTTTCAGCAGATGACCAGTCATCCAAAACACCAGAGAGATTTTAAGCCTCCTTGATCTAAGGGAGGCGGATGAAAAAAAGACACAATGAAGGAAAATGTCACATTTGTGTCAGGGGCTGAAACTCTGCTGCCAGGATACATTATTCAGTATCTAAAAGACCTACTGGTCTGAACTCTCCTCTGAAGATCAGCCATCCATGACTTTCCCTCAGCAGATGGAGAGATTTACTGTGCCACGCTGAGGTAGGAGAAAAGAAAACACACTTCTGCACACCACACAACCCACCAAGATGCAATGAGGCCACTCTTCCCTTCATGGAGAGCTCTCCATGGCAGCTCTCTGTAGTGCCCTAGCTGGACAGATAGGGATCCCTGACTCAGAGCACTTGAAGCAAACTAATTTGGCCTTCTACTCTTAAGAGTCTTTGCAATGTGTGTCAATGGAAGACAGTAGACCATGTGATTATTTTTTCCCCAACAAACATGTTATTACTGGTCAAGTGCTTGACATCAACAAGGAGAGAGCACAAGTAATGCTACCAGCTCACACCTTCAATCCTGGTCTTACCTTGTGTCATCACAGGGAGCTGGATAGGGTGCCAGGGCAGTAGCTGTTCCTCAAGCAGCTCTTCTCTGTTCTCTGAATCTGCAAGTGCAGATGCACCAGGATGCAATCTTCTCCTGACACTTGCACAACCTCACCTTCCATCTAACCAAGAGAAAAGATACTGGCAGGTTCTGGTCAGGCTTTGCCCTCCTTATTCCTCTTAACTGGCTTTGTGCTAGAATCCATTTTAGGGGCAATGTGAAGGAAAATTGAGTTAGACCTTTATTAAGGGTTTGCTAATTAATTTATTCATGAAAGACTTCAAGACCTGAGTTTCCCATCAAATATCACCACAGGCTTCGTTAACCAACACTCACCTATGACTTCTACTACTACTTTCCTGTTGCTTTAGTGCCTGTTTACACATCTCAGCCATGTGCTGCCCCTAGAGACTATCAGACACTTGCCCACTAATCAGATCGACACCAGCAGAGCTTGCACACATCCTTAGCTTCTCATGCTTCAAATTATCTGCTTTACAACTGCAAGGCACGATACACCAAAAGCCAAAGTCTCATTCCACCATGATTTTCAAGAACATCTGAAGTTACAGAAGTACCTACTGCCCTTTAATCATTTAAAAAGTTAAATTAAAAAGCATGCTCCAACCAATCTGCATTAGCTATAATTATTTCTAATACCTTTCAAAACCAAGTCTGACACTCAGGAAGGCAGGATCTGCTAGAGGGGCTTGTGGGGGCTGAAGCTCTGCTACTGTGCCAGGGTGATACCAAAAGGCAAGAGCCAGGTCATAAAGCACAGAAGGCCATGCAACAGGCACGTGGCTTCAGAAGCCAGAGCCCACACCCATGTTACTTAAATATAAACATCTCTCAATGTTACCGCTGGATCTCCAACCACACAAAAGCTCTGCCACCAGAACCTCAATCCAAACAGAGCTGGGTCTGCTCTGCCCACGAAGTGCAGGGGAAGGTAGCTTTATTTTTGTGTTGGTTGTGTGTTGCATCTGTCCCATTACAAAGAAATTATACTGGCCAGTCACTACCCAGAGATGCTTCTGCTCCCAGTCAGACAGCCCAGCTCAGACCCCAAAACCACCAGAGAGAGCAGAAAGGCCACTCTGAAATCTGTCAAAGAAAAAGCAAAGAAAACCAAAGCAGACTTCTGAAGCTGAGGGATCAGCACTGAGTGTGTGCAGAAAAGGCTTCTAAGGAGTGGTTTGTCTCACCCAGAGCACTCTGTGTCTTATGGAAATGAAGGTGTCAGCACAGCAGTACTCATCACTGTCCAGCTCAGCACAGTATTCCTCCATTAATTCCATTGCACTCAAGCACATGCTTGTTGTAAAGCCCATAAAAATCACTCTTGGGAGTTGGATGGTGGAAGATATGATCTCTAATACCACAATGGCAAGAGAATGTGGGAATTGGAAATAAGTCATCTCCCTTGTCACGTTTATGGAAGGCAGAAAAAGAGGTGCCCTCCTCCCCATCAAACCCTTAGATTGCAAGTGCCCCCGTGTGCTTGACCCACAGACCCTGCCTCTGCAGGAGGGATGAGCAGCACAGGGAGCAGCTCCAGCAGACAGGAGCACTCAGTGTTTGAGAGCTCACATGGGACTGTCCTCTAACACAGTCTTCTGAGATGTGGTGACTTTGCTAATGTCACCTGGAGACTCGGAGCCGACACAGGGTATCCTGACAGCTGTGACTACCAGGGAAGCCACAGACAGAAAATAAAGAGGAAACTCATCTTTCCCTTGCAGCAGCCTAAAGGTTGTGGAAGCAGCAGAGGTTATGTCTAGAATCCTGATCACAGACTTGTCTGATGACCAAAAAAAGAGCTGTGTCCAGCTCTGTGTTACCTTCCCTGCTGTCCTACTTACCCACTGTGTGATCAGAATTCACCATATGGCACACACAGATGACTAACGATAACAGTAATTAAGAAGGTGGCTAATTTATACACATAAAGTCCTTTCTGCACCCCTCTAGACCTCAGCTGGTCAGGTAACTCCTTACAATCCTTACAGCAGTGATTTATCTTTCTATCAGTAAACACAAAAGATATCTCACTTCTCACTGCCTCGAAATTGCATCCAAGTGCTTGGATGGAAGATAAGGTGCTCAGATTTAATGTCTGAAACTCTCAAGTTTCTTGGAAAAAGGTTTGTTACAGGGGTAGGAATGTCAACACAGGCTGAAGTGAAATGAGTGTTCTCAAAACTTCTGTTTAAGAGATGCATAGAATATTCTAAATAGATGAGATTTTGACCAATCCAAACCATCATCTCAGTTTGTTTTTTTTTATTTGGGCATTAAATGCTTTTTGTTTATTTTTTTAATTAAAATATAATACTTCAGGAACCATTCAATATTTACATGAAGCCTAATACAAACCAAATTTCAAAAAGTTGTTGAAACCATCAGTGAAGCCACATAGTAGTCCAGATGGTCACAAAGTCCAGAGGAGTAGGGCAAATAGCTGGGCATGGCAGGAGGTCTACAGAGAGTAAAGCGGGCTAGTACTCACTGCCAAAGAGCCTTTCAGATGGATTCTGCTGGACAGTCCCCACACTCTTCCAAGGGACTCATCCATGACCAGGGGCAGAACCAAATCTGGAACAAGATGCCAAGCAATGAGCTAATGCCTCAATGTCATCCAAGACTGAGAAAAGGCTGGATGGGACACAAGATCTCATGGCACGTAGAACACAGCCATAACAACATGATGGGAAAGATGCAAAAAGACAAATCTGAAAGCTTTGGCAATCTTTCCACCATCCAACAAACAAACAGGTATTGGCATCTATGTCTGCTCAGGCTTTACCTGGTGAATAATTGATGCACTTCCATGTGTTTTTATTCAAAAGTGACTTTGAAGTTAAAATCTTTGATGTTTCCTGATAATTGTAAGGATTAGAACCTGATAATGGTGACTTAGAATCAACAAAGTGTCCACATTAGCAGAGACTTGGGGAAAATCTAGCAAGCAAGGAGGAATGAAAGGAAAAACAAAAGGCAATTCTAATAACCTTTGCAGGAACTAGACAAGACATTTCCTTCACACTGAGCTGTCAGTAAGTAAAACCATATTGTGGCAGGCTGTAGTTTACCTATGCTTGCGTGCAGGCACGGGAGGCTCAGGGGGACTAATTATGAAAATATGATTATAATGGATTAGTAATTCTGTCAATCAGACACATGCATCTGGTAACAAAAAAGCAATGGGTAGAAATGCCACAGGACAGGAGAATTTAGTGCTGTGGGTTAGTACCAAATGCAGGTTTCATGGGAGAAAATAAAAGATTTGAGTTATAGGAGAGGAGAATTGCTGGGACTGTATATTAATGAGAAAACACATCGGATCTATGGCTCAGAAAAGGATTATTAACAGCTGTAAAGCCATTTTCACCCTTTCTCTCTAAAGATGGCTTTGACTTACTTGGCAAGGGTACAATTTCAAGCCACGCTAAGAGCTTACAAGCAGAATTGGCAAACATCAGTGTAAGATGGGCCTGCTCAGTCAAAGGAAAAGCTGACATCTCAACCACTAAGGACGTTTATCTTTAAAATCACATTCTAGAATAAAAGAAAAAGGAAACCTGGGAAAGACACTGCAATTCTGGGTAAAGAACATGCTCCTAAAAATTGAAGCAGTGTCTTTGTTTCTGTCACATTAACGGTGATCTTTCAGGATCTGTTCAGGATCATGGCAGAGAGCTGTACCATGGTCATGATGTCTCAGAGAAGGTGGGCAAGGAGATGTCCCATCTGCTTTTCTCTAGAAAACCACCATAAAGTAATTTATTCTGTAAAACAATGTGAGGCTTGTAAATAACTGCAAGCATTTTGAACTTCATTCTCTGCTTTACAGCTCTGCCAATATGCGCCCTAGTAACTTGGCTAACTCCTAGCATATTAATAGGTTTTATTATGAATTTTATTCCTTGTTTGCTCAGGGCAGTGGGGGCTGTTGTAGCTCTGTGTTTATGGTCCATCCTGGAAGGTTCCTCCAGAGGAAGCAGCAATGTCCTGGCTCAGGCTCTGCAAGCTGAGGGGAGCCAAGCACAGCTGGGACAGATCTGTCTGCAGCTCCCTGGGAGGCTTGGGAGCATTGTCATCTGGAAAAATCAGGATGCAGCAGCTCTCCTGCCTTTCTCCTTCACAGCAAGGAGGGTGGGCTGGAGAGGGCTTGGCCCAATAAGGACCAGTTTGTCAGTCTACAGCGTTAGATAATTGACAAAGCATTGCTGCTGACCTGACAATAAAAATATCTCTTTCTTACAGTCGATATAAACCCAGCCAATTAAAGTCCTTCTCCTGGTCCCAGGTGCTCACCTCAGCTACTGCCATCAAAGCTAGAGGGTGAAGAGTTTGTACAGAAAATGGACTGGAAACGTCGACCATAGAGCAGAGCTGTGACAAGATGCTGAAAACAGATCAAAGACAAAAATATCTGTGTACACTCAGCCTTTTCTTTGACCTGTCATTGTTGCCTCTTTGCAGGTGCTTCAGGCCAAGTCTCAGAGACACTATACCACCTCTGATGAGACAGAAAAAACACAAACACTAAATAATCACAGAGAATAATTCAGAATAGTTTTGCACTCAGAGGAAAAAGAGGAACTATCCAGGCCCTCTCTTCTGCTATCACCTTGGTTTTCCTCAAGTACAAGTGGTTTTTATTCATTGGAATTGCTCTGAAGTTACTCTGGTTTAAGACGAAGACTAAAGCTTTGGCTCTGAGCCTGCCAGCAGCATCTCTGCTAGGGTGGAACAGAAAAGACAAGAAAGAAAGGAGGCAAGCTAATGGGAACAGTTGTCAACTAAAACAAAAAAATCACATATTCAAATGGAAAACAGCTTAGCTTTGAATAGAACTTCTATCCTACAAGATAGACTAGAAGATAGACTTTATACTCAAGAAAGGCACAATGCTAAAGCCAGTAAAATCCAACAGTAGGTCTGACCCACAGAGACATGCTCCTGGCCTCAGATTTAACCATCAACAAGCAGGGAGTGCCATTAGGTAGCATAGAGATAAATTCCACATACATGAGACTAAAAATCCATCTGTTTGGCCTGGAACTCCTCTCCTCCTTCTGCTAAGGGACTGCGAGCAACTTTATCCCATCATTTGTAAGATAAAAAGCTGATGAAGTGGTGCAGAAAGTTCTTTGCAGCAACCTCCCTAAAAACTTATGTGAAAACAAAGATGCAGAGAAAGAAACACTACTAAGGCACAGAGAGATGAACACTGAGCTCATTGTCTTCTCCTTTCTGTGAGCATGTTCTTTCACCACAAAATCCCACTGCTTCATCCACAACAGGTTGAGCATCAACTCAACTTCTGAGTTCCTTCCCCACTGGTACAAATAAACAGATTTTTCAAAAGCAAAAAATACACAGAACTTCAGCACCTACAGCTTTGAGCAGATTTTTGAGGAATTGGTTCCAATTTGTGCTTGTTTTTATGTGAAAGTGGGTGATCAGTAAGCACAGGTGTGCTGTAACTCTTCTAGACTAACTTCCTTCCACAAACAAGTTTCTCCCAACTGAGCATTTTTGGAACCTGCTATACATGATTTCTCCCTAAATGAGCAGCTCAGGGCCCCTACATGACCCACAGTGATTACAAGGACTTTCCCTCAGCTTTGGTTTCAGATTAAGTAATTGACACAACAGAATTTTTCTGCAGAAGTTGAATGGCTGCTGCTGAAGGGGGAAAAAAAAACCATAAAATTATGAATTTAGTTCTTTGACACATCACCATTGTTCAGAGGAACAGCTGACAAAGGGACCATTTAAGCAAGACTAAGCTGTGGCAAACCTTACCAAATTTGACTCATTGGTAAAATGCCATCGTACTGATATAGGCATTTTGGACAACACTGCCAGGTGAATCCAGTTCATGCATGATGCCCTCAGTCCATTCCATTTTATGTCAGAGACAAGCTCTCAAGAACCTGCACTAGCTTTCTGAAGCCATGGCAGGGTGTTTGTCACAGCCACGCCGTCCCGGCAGTTGTTCGATGTGCATTTACACGGCCACTGGGTCACAGCCTGTCAATAGCCCAGCACTGATTCATTTGAAGGATCGCAAGTTTTGCTCCAAGTCACCCAAGCAGACCCAATAAAGTCACTCAGACTTGAAACAGCCTGTACTGCAAGTGGATGCACCTGCAGTAGCTGCCAATAAGTTGTTATAATCATTGAACAAGTCATAAGACAACAGCTTTGCAGCTGGTTTCAAAGGCCTGGACCATTTAAAGCATGGGCATCTTTGTGTGCCACACAAGCATGCTCTAGACCTTTGCCTAGTGCAAGCAGAGAAGGTAAATCCAGGTAGAAACTGATGAGGAAATAACATGAAAGGAACAGGATGACCTTTCTGAGTAGGTATCCTCCTCTTTAGAAGATACAGAGAACTCCTAAATGGATAACTAAGGGCTAGTCTCTGATACTAGGATTGCTCTGATCAAGAGACATCACCATAGGCTCCAGGTTTCAGACCAAAAAGTTTAAAGCTATCAGTTTTCATGACACTTCCAAAGAAGTTTCTCAGCACTTCAGCTTTCCTCTCTGTACTGGCAATATGCCAGCCTACACCTTGCATTGGATTACTTAGCCAAATCCAGGACTCTAGAAATGATGGAGCAGTAGGGTGTAAATAGGTCTGATCTTGATAATAGCACATATTTGATTGCCCTGTTGAAAAGATAAATTCAGTGTGTTACTGGCACAGACCCTCCCGTGTTTAATGAGACTACTTTCACATACCCAGTGGCAGGCACAAGTGAGCTGTGATGGAAGAAGCCAATTTTGGGAAGGACATTGGAGATTAATCAGCAGGTTTTCACCCTCCATGGACGTGTTTGCAGAAAGACACAAGCCCACTCAGACATGCCACACCACAAAACCCTTGCAGCTACTGAGAAACACAAGCCAGAGGCCAGTTGATTAGACAGATAGTAGAGCAGAATTGATTTGGGGTCTACATCTTTCCAGTTACTACTATTCAAACCCAAGCTTTAAAGGGAAACAGGCTTACACAAGAGAAAACAGGCACGTTGGGCAGCAATAGAAGTGATGGATATCAGTGCTGCTGTGGAGCTGGGGTTGTGCTCTGCCAGCTCCCACAAGATGCTCACCAGCTGTAGAAGCTGTGAGGAATGTGTCTCAACTATGGGCCAGCACCTCCATCAGCTCTGAAATCCAGACCTGGAACACAAAGCTGCACCACCCCAGGGTTCACCCTGGTAAGGTAACATTGCCACCCCTGCAGAATTGTCCCCTTTGAAGTCAATAAGGAATTTCCAGAAACATTAAAAGATTAAAAGTCCCAAAGCTGTCACCATCATTTACTTGCATCTGCCTCTGTGGCAGAAAGGGACTTAGTCACAGCATCCACCATGAGACAAATTTAGGAGGAACAATGAGAATAATGTACCTAAGAGCAACAGGGCTGGTCCAACAAGCACTTCTAAAGGGCTCTGCCACATCTGTAATATTGCTGCTCACAACTACACTGACAGTCCACCTTCTTCCCTGATTTTTAAGAAACAGAAGTCTTAAGAACATTTGGTCTTTAAGACAAACATCAACAACGAAGTAATATTCTAATATAGAGCCAGCTTTAGAAATACTACAAGGGAAAAATCGCTGGAAATTGAGAACTAAGCCCTAACCTCTCACCATGTTTTTACTAAAAGCAATGCCTTCACGGTTTCCTTATGCATCACATTATCTCTGCAAACTGTAGCTTTACCTATATTACTTTACTCCTGTGAACACAGCTAATGCTATATAACTAACACTAATACTGTTTCTCAAGGGCAAATAAATGTATTTTGATCATATCTGAAGGAGGGAAGGGAGGGGAATAAGCTAAAGCAAGGAAAATAGCATAAAAGTAAGGTTCGTAATCAGCTAATCCATGAGCAAAAGCTTTTGTTACAGAAAGGGCTTTCCTTTCCTGAAGTACAGTTCATGTGCCCAAATCAGTCTGTTTTTACACAATCTGCTCCAACCTATCCCTCCCTCTATAACCTATCCCAGCACCTACCAGGTTCAGAGGACTGCTAACATATACCTCCCTACTGTGCTGATTTTGGATTGTAGCATTTCCCACCAAAATGCAAAGTTTTCAATCTGTAAGTCTCATTTCCATCAAATAATATCCCTTATACCCTCCCTCTACCTATTTCCTGTGCAACTAATTCCTATAAAGCTCATGGGGACTGTGTGGTTCAGAAGCCGACTGCCAAGGTCAGAGACCTGAGCTCAGCAGTGCTGGATGCCGATTCCTTCTCATTCCCTCCCACCAGAAATAAGAGAAAGGAAAATCTATTCTTTCTCTCTCGTTTTTAAAACAGTTCTGCTCAGCTAGAGCTCTACCACCTTTCAAATGATGGCAACTGCTGGTAATTGAAAAAAAAAAAAGTGGAAGAGTTTATGACTCCAGTTGAGAGCAATAACCCCTTATTTACAAGGCTACAGATTCTGCTATATCCCTACACGCCGTGAGCGGTGCTCCACGCTTCCTTTTCCTAGGAAAATGGGACCACTCACAAACTAAAGGAGAACCTATCATAAGATGCATGGCAGACTCTGCCTGTAGTTTGTCAAGGCAAAGCAAGCAAAAGATTTTATTGGTATCGTTTTATTTCCAGTTAAGTTCCATAAAAATCAATCTCTGGGAAGCTCCAGGAACTGATGTCTGCATTTACAGGCTAATGCAGTGAGTGGGCATAGCTTGAAATAGATAGCTGTAAAAAGAGATAGCATCAATGCAAATTGGACTGAATAAGAAAATTATACCCTGAATCGTACGACTGTAAAAACAGCAAAGGCAGAGTAAGTAAAACTGAGACATCTCTACTTAAACCACGGTTTGTAAATATCAAGGAACTAGGTAGAGCAAGAGCATGGCTCTGGAGAAGCAGGAGTCTTCCTTCAAGGAAGTTGTTACATGCTTTTATAATTTAATTTCTATCCAGAGAGAACGTAAGCCCCAAATGATACAGAAATACTTATATATGCAAAGCACTGTATCTGCATTTAAAAATTACAAACTTGAATTCTGATAGATGTGCCTGGGTTTCTGAAGTCATCAGGTCTTTTCAAGTCTCCATGTACAATTTACTATGCATTCCACAAATTCACTTCTTCAGTTCAAATTGGACCTAAATCCTTCTGCTTTCTCTGTGGATACAGAGCAGGATCCAAACCCACTGCAGGTTTCAATATACCATCCCTGCTGAGTAGGCATCACTACAAAGCACTGATAACTCAACCTTTCCCTTTAAACATGAAAGAGTTTTGAGCCAGGACCTGTGGGCTTTTTAATAGTTTAGATCCCAGTTTAGCTGCTGCCTGAAGCATAATGCCTGGAGCACACACGACAGGGCAAAAACTGAAGTCAGAGGTATTCTGCCAGCTCTAATTGTATTTGTATTTCAACTAACTCAAATCAAAACATGGAAAATTTGAAATAAAAGCTACCATTCCCAGGTCACCCCTTGGCCCATAAAGGGGATGTATCAGACAGACTCTGCCTGCTGCTGCCATGGGACTGAGAGGGACCATAAGTGAGGCTGCACACGATGAGCCTGTGTTTGACCTTTGAAGTAATTCCCTCCGTGTTAAAGCCAAAAAACTGGCTTAGTGTACCATAAAAATGCTCTTCCAGATAGCTATTGACCAATTTCAGGAACAGAACCAGGAAAAAGCCACATAACTTACAGAAGGGATAGTCTGAGTGGGTCAGGAACGCAGATTCACCCACAAAACCAGCTGCTGCTGTTCTTTCTTTTTCCTCAAGGACTTTCCTATCCAAGAGATTGTTGGGTGCCCCACACCAAAGATGCTCTGAGCTAAGCTCTGTCCTGACCCTGGTCTTCATTTCCTCTTAGCAGGATGCTCTGAAGGGATCTCAGCTCACAAGTCCCCAGGTGCCCAACCCTAACCCTCCTCCTGATGCAAAACCCCCACAAAGCCACCAGCTACATGACAGAGCTGCATGCTCAATTTGAGAAGGGAGTGCAGATGTGGTAATAGCCACATGCCTGTGTGGCACTGGCTGTCTTCAACTGGTTTTCTTTGCTCCACATTCTTCCCAGGTCCTTCCTCAGTCAAAGCTGAGCAACACAGGCTGAAAAAGGGCATCAGGATGGGACTGTGCACATACACTCCAGTGGAGCACAAACTGCCTGCAGGAGTCACACGTGGAACCTCAGAAGAAAGTTCTTGGCTTACGTTTAGATATGACATTTCCCAACAGTGGGAATGGTTAATTACAATCATGTAATTCTTAGTTCTTAGGGAATTGCAGTCCAGGACACTCATCTTTCCTGATGAGGCAGGAAACAGGCAGGTGTCAGCAACTTTAGATACCATCTTGGAGAGCTTGCTCTAAGCAGCTTTTAAACCAGAACTATTTTTCTTTGGGTCCCCTTAAGCTCTTTCCTTTTTAGCACCTTATTCCATTAAGCAGCTGCCTCTACTTAAACACAAATAATACAATTTTCAAACTTCTTCAAACAGTCAATTTGTTAGTCTTTTCCCAATTATACTGACCTCCATTGGTTTTATTTCTCTAATCTCTCTTGTACTCTAGCATGCAGAAATACAAACTTTACTTCAGCTCACAGAACCAAATCATTCTCTCTCAAAACTCATCGCACCATCCAAACAGATTCTTTAAAAATGTTAGTAAAGGGAATGATTCTGAGTTTTTTTAATATTGGAAATACCATTTCATGTCCTTTTATAATAAAGGTAACTGGTTTTTAAAAGCATTTGGCAGAGGATGATACATCACTAAACATATGTACTCAACATGAAGGAAGTGTTGACAGTGCCATTGACTTCACGTATATAACTGTACTGAGAGCGAGTGTGGACTATAATGGAATACATACCACTGCTGCGGTTTTATATGCCAATCAATACCTGTATTCTTGCCAACAAGACAGAAAGACTTTCTACCTTTGGTGCTGCAGCTGGTGCAAGCCATCCAAACAGGCTGAAATACGTGCTGGGAGGTAACTAAGATGTTTTCTGTGTGCTGGAACAGCAGCTTTGCCTTTCTGGGTAGGATGAAAAGAAGAAACCAAACCAACCTATAAAACATGAAACAATCTTCTGACCGAGGTTGCAAAAGCTGGGCTAAGATATTTCCAGGGCAGAGACCAACTGCTATTACCCAATATACAGCTTATTAAAAAAAAAAAAACTTTCACAGAATCCTAGATCCTTCTCCAAGTTCTGCTGCTGTTAACATGGTAACTTCAAGTGTTCCTGCTACCCAGCTGGACACTGGGAAAAAAGGAGATGGAAATCTCTACCATAGCACCCTGATATGCATTTGTCAACACTGGAAAAGTTGAGTACCTGTGGCTACCAAGAAATTCCAAGTTTATCAATTTATTTTCTCTTGTAATATTTAGCAGGATGAATTTTTAACAGAAAACTCTCCTCACAAAATGAATCTGTCCCTAATGACTCACAACTCAGAGTTGAGCAGAGAGCAATCTTTTACTACTGAAATTTTAACATTCCTCTGGGGGATTCACAACAAATTGTTTTCCAGGTTAATTCAGGCCCCCAATCTGTCTAATTCATAAAGAGTCCCATCTCTAACAGATGACTGCATTAAAGTTACCTGGCTAATCAGGTCAGGAGAGGCAAAATAATCCCTCTCAATATGACCACCACCAAAACACACAACACAAATCTGCCTAGAAGTGCACAGAGTATCAGAACAAAAACATTCTGAGAAACTTTGGAGTATTATAGAGTAAAATCACACTTTCCTTCTCCCCACAGGCAAGGACTTGCTATAGCAGCAGTTTGCAATAGGACCTGTCTTTTATATACAAAGAATAGAAAAAGACCAAACAGCTAAAATGCCACTCAATGTCTGCAATCATTTTCATTTAGGTAGATAGTAGCTTCCATCAGTTCCCCTTTTCTTGAGGAAATGAGCCAGAGGAGAAGCAAGAAAACAGAAAAGAAAGGGAAGATACACTAGTTCACTTGACATATATTGTGAACAGTCATAACAGAGGCATCCACATCCTTATGCAGCTGCTCTACCAGCTGCAAATAGATCCATGGAACTTTTCAAAATGTACAAGCCCAGCTGCTTGTGGTCATTGCTGGCTTCAAAGCACTCAGCATGCACGCTGCTTTTGTCCTTTTAAAGCAAATATGCATCTTGGGGAAAAAAATATATCAGCATCCAAGAAAATAAATGCATAATTGTCCTTGATGCAACCTTTCAGTCTGTATACCATTTCCAAAAGTTGTGTCACATCCTGTCTGGGCTAAATCTGGGCATATTGTCTGGGAACAGATAGGATTCGTACAAACATGACAAATAAGTAGTTATATACAAAGGCAACAGCATTTTGAGGTTTTACAAGACAAATAACCCAAAGCTGTAAACACTTTTGAAAAATAATTAGCTCATCAGTTTGCTTTGGTCCCTGCATCTTTTCAAAAGTCTGCAGTAAAATGAGGTAATTTTGCTTCAGGCAACTTTTGGTTTCCTAGCACTCTGAGAAATCTTCTTGCATCTGTTAATATTTATATTCCTGCAATGAGTAGCAGCTCCCTGACAGAGCTGGGCTCCACTGGGCTGGCTGGCCTCCACATGGATACCCACCAAAGAAGGTGGTGAGCTCAATTTATTTACAGCTATGGCCAGAAGGGAAACAATAGTCAGAGCCGAACACATGGTCAGCAAGCAGCAACTCTTAGTCACATCAAGATGGTTCTGCTCCTCTGCTAAAAGTTGAAAATGCAGGTTTAAAAGGAGGCAGAGAAAGCTGCTGCTGAAACCTTAAAGCAGGAGATGCTAAACAAAGGTGTCAAAGGTGACATCAGGCTCTTGGGAGTGAGGGTCAACGAGCTCTGCAGCTCAAACTCATTCTGCTTCCAGGGAGATGTCCCTTCACAGCCCTGTTACTCAAGTAAGACCTCACAAATCCTGGATGGTGCATGCATGTATTCCCCTTCTAGTCAAGCCAGACCAACAGTGAACTGGAAAATTCTTTTTTGCAGACTAAACAGCCATAG
The DNA here is from genome assembly GCA_013399135.1 of Heliornis fulica. Taxonomy (NCBI): domain Eukaryota; kingdom Metazoa; phylum Chordata; class Aves; order Gruiformes; family Heliornithidae; genus Heliornis; species Heliornis fulica. The sequence continues at coordinate 166,386 of VXBZ01009834.1, forward strand.
AAGAAATCATTAAATGTCAATCCACCAGCAAACTTCATTTCAGTCACTTGTTGCAATGGATTTTTATTCCATTAAGCTCTGTGTACTGTATCCACCCCTAAAGAAGAGAGTGTGATGATGTTTAGTGGAGCAGCCATTAATCTACTTTTCTGGCACTGCTCTGGGGGTCTGGACAGCAGAGATCACAGCAGTACATACACAGTGGCTTCCTGAAGCCTCCAGCACAGCCGGTTGCAGTTGGGTTTGTGGGTTTTGGCTGCATTAACTCTTATTTACTGTCCCTACTGTTCACTTCCCTGGCTTCTAAAACCACTGTTGTAAGCAACCAAAGAATCAGCAGGGTCCAGAAGATAACCAGCTTTCACCCGCTATCTTCTCTCTGCAACGGCATCGCACAGTAAAGCCTCAGGCATATAAATATAGCACTGCTAAGTCAGAAATACTCCCTCATTTGCTGTAAGCAAGGATTATCAAATCTCAGATGGGAAGATCAGACTTTGCTTCTTAGTCTATGTGTGAGACACAAATAGATGTATGAACAAATGAAGAAGCAAACCAACTGGGATGATGGTAGGCAGGTGACTCATCCAACCAACAGCCCTTCGGCATGGCAGAAGACCTCTCTCTAAAATGAATTCCCTCCTGCATTATTGCCTCCCAAAGCAATAACACAAATCCACCTAACATTTAAGCAAAGGGATAGTGGATTTGACAGATCAACAACGATCATGTTTGTCTACAGAGTTATAAGGTCACTACTAAAGACCCAGCTGAGAAAAGCAGGTGCGTATGGAAAGGGGCCAGATATCACAGGGTAGCTAAAGGAGATTAACCTTTGAGGAAAACTAAATATATTAAGAAATCATCAAGGCAGAAGCAGCCCCAAAGGAACTAGCAGTCATTTCACTTCTCAGTGCTAATAAGGGATGCAGTAAAGGCCTGAATCCTTTTGCAGTTTTTTGTTGGGTTTTGTTTTGTGAATTTTTCTCTTCTAAATATATAGAGCATCTGACAGATCACCCGGTCTGAATACCTTAAAGCAGACACCACACAGAATAAACCTTACTTCAAAGCACTAATCAAACTACCAGTCTAGGTTCAAAGACCAGAAAGACCCATTCCCAATGCCACCCATCACCAAGAACTTCCAGACACGCCCACTGAAACTTCCTGAAGTGATTTGGACATCTGTCTGGAGACACATTACTAAGATACACCCCAAACTGTTAAATTTCCAGAGAAATCCCCTCTAGTAAGATATACTACAGCAGAATCCACATAAGTTCAATTCTATGTATCCACTATAATTGCAGAACACCTGTCCTTGGATAACATTTTGTGCTGTTCATGTGATGAGAGTTGGGTCATAGCAGCTCTGTGCCTAGCATCCCAAGGCTTTTTCTTTCCAGATGTAATCAAACTAAAGAAAATGTCTTCTTTCAGAAGATACAGAACAGAAATGAACCTGCTAAATTACTTCTTATTCAATTAAGCTTCCTTTCTGTTTGTAGAAGTCTTCGTCGGTCAAGATTAACATACCACACGAGTATTTACTGACATTGCAAAATCAGAGTTAATATGCCACGTCTCTCCCTGTCCCTCTGCTGACAGAATACCTAAGCCACTCCAAGCAAAGAGCAGCCCATATTCAAAATTTACAGGGGAAGAAGATCAAGAAGCTCACTCAAACCTTGCTCCACAACTCATTTTCCAGTTTCCCCTGGTGGAACAATGAGCCAACCCAAAAATCTCACATTTGGTCACAAGGTAATTTGGAAATCTTGGATGTCTTTGCACCTAAGACCATCTCTCAAAATAACTGGTTCTGCAGTGCTCCCTTGAGCCCAGTGAAGCATGACGGTCATCTCCTCACTGCAAGGTGACCTCCAAGGTACACAGTCCCAAGGCTGAGACAGTCAAAGGCTGCTGGACTGCACAGCCCTTCCTCCTGCCTGCAGGGCAGCTGGCTCATAGCTAAGGATGCAGCTCTAAGTGTTCCCCACATGGATCAACCCATGTTAGATGCAGTATGAGGATGCAGAGCGACATATCAGACAGAATTCACAATTTACCTCCTCCAACACCAAAGCAGCTGTCAGCCTAAGAAATCCCTAAAAAATAGAAGTGGTTTTAAGCCTGCTGAATTTCAGAGAGCTGCAGAAATCCGATACATAAAACAAGTTTACATAGAATATTTGAGTTTGCATTTAAGATAAATAACTTATGAGTCCTCTCAGCCAGCATGTTGATACTGCATGTTAAACTGCATACACCACAGTATGCAGTAACACCCTTCTCAAAAGGGCACTGGAAGCCATTTGACAAGAAAGGTGAGACCTAAAGCTGAACAGCACTTAAGGATGGGGCACCATTATGTGAGGCTGGAGGACACATCATGGCTGGTAAAACATACGGGGATGTGTCAGCTGTGCGGCTTTGGTTGGGTTCCTGGGCTCTCCAAGTCTAGTGGGCTCAACATCATGGGGGGAAATAAACTTGGAGGAAACTTGGTCTGGTTTCTCATCTTACTATGTAAAAACACCTTGCACAAACAGAGAAGAAAATCTTCTGCTGAAGTGACTACATGCTGGAGTCTGCTCCACAAGGCAAGCTGGCAATTGTACCAGGAGATCAAATATCAAAGGGTA
>VXBZ01009835.1:0-14177 GCA_013399135.1 Heliornis fulica
GTTTTGGGGACATCTGGCCTCAGACATTGCCATCAGCCCTGTTTGCTGCAGTGCATGTATTTTATACTAGGCATGATGGCAAGGAACCTCACAAGGTGCTGTACAGATGGGGTACACAAAGATCTCCAATCCAAGCACCTTAGCTGTCTGCCAGAACAGGGGAGGTGGCAGCAGGAGCAGGGGAATCCATGAGATGATGTTGGTAATGGCTGGTCTGTGGGTTGCCACAGCTCTGCTCAGGGTTCAGCATGGAGAGCAAGAATCCCACAGAAATCCAAGGATTTTACTGTGGGATGAACTTTTCTATCCTTGATGCAGAAAGGCAGCACCTGCCTCAGTAATGCCAAGATCCTGTAAATCCAAAAGGACGAGGGCAGCCCCGTGGTGTAACACATGTCTACAAGCAGGAAGGTGACTGGTGGCATCACTCACTCCCTGGAGACTGTCACTGGGATGACAAAGTGTCATGGAATGGGCAATCCTCAGTCAGACTGGGAAGTCAGCCAGTCCTTTCCCTTGGAAATGTCGGTCTCCAATTATTCATAATAATGAACTTCAGTTGCTTGAAGAGATGAGCCCAGTGCCCAGCACCCACCACAGATGGGTCTGTCTCATCTGAGGGGGCAGAGAAGGATGTGGATCCCTCTTGGCTAGAAGGACTGGGAGCCACACAGGCTGGGGCAGGGGGTGCAGGTCAACCCATCTCACATGCCCACTCTGCTGGGGCATACCCAGCAAGGCAAAGGCCTTCTCCACCTGCTCAGTTTAGTTGGGGAAGTTTGCTCTTCAAAGGGGCCAGCAACCTCCCCTTGGCCCCTGGTTCCCAGCCCTGCTCTGAGCTCCACTATCTCTCTTCCCTGCCTTAGGTTTAGTGGTTTATCCAAGACCTGAAAGACACCACTGTGGAGGTGAAGAAAAACAAAAAGGAGAAGCATGTAAAACTGCTGTGAACAGCAATACAGGACACACCAACAGGACTTGCTGTGCCATCAAACCCTCAGCAGGAGGGAAAGGGCAAGACTAGGACAAGAGGGCCCTTCAGAATTTCTTGACATGTCATTGAGGTTTCTTTTCTTCCTAGCCTCTTTGTCCCATTCTGTTGCTGAGTCCTTTTCAAACTACTAAAAGACCACAAAGTTTTCAAGGTGTCTCTCTATTTCCTGGGACAGTTGGAAACATCAGAGCGACTCCATCACACAGCTCCACCCCAGAGGCCATGGGGTCCTGCCTCTGGCAGGTGGGCTTCTGTGTGCAGGAGGCACCATTCCAGCAAAGCCTGCAAGACAGGGAGAGCAGCCTGGGACAGGGATACAGTCCCAGGTAGGGGTTGGTACCAGTGTTCCCATTTGGACATCCCCCTCAGCCTAAGGTCTGGGTCATTTTGGAGGGACATCAGAGCAGGCTCAGGGACTGTGCCCAGGGAGAGCTTTGGAGATTTTCCACCACCTCACCCAGCACATCCACAGATGTGAATTTCACTGCACAGCCACGTGCCACGTACCAAAACTCACCATCCCCCTCCAGCTATTAGGTGAAGTGTGGAGAATGGATTTGAGTGAGGAGCGAACCAGCCAAAGCTACTGCTCCCAGCACTGAGCTGATGGATAAAATCCAAGCAGACTAAAAACGGGTCTCAGGCCAGGTGCAGAGTCTTTTGGGGAGGACCTTTGAATGGTCCAAGGACCCAAGGAGATAAGAAGACATGAAGACACCATGGATCACATGCTCTTGCTCCCTTCTCTGCAGTAGTTACCCTGAGCCCAGTGAGGGGCAAACAGCTAATGCATCCTCCAGAAAGTCTGAGTCCCTCTGTCCATGTTTAGAATGCCCAGGGCTTGCTCAGGCACCTTGGAGAGTGAGGAGGGCACAGATTATCCCCCTCCCTTCCCCAAACCTGGGCTTGCACTTTCACTGTGGCCTGAGGGGACCCTTGGTCATTCCTGGAAGGGGAGCTGGGCATTTTATGAGTGCAGGGGACAGACACTGGCTACTCCAGTCTATGAAACTGGTTTTATCCTTCCTCTGCTCTTTCTCAGAGGAGCTGAAGTCCTTCTACAGAGAGAAGAGCTTGTCAGGGTTTTCTGGAACCATCCACCATGCTCCCTTTCTCCTGCCTGCTGGCTCAGGCACCTCATCCCCAGGAGGGGAGATGGCAGGATCCAGTGCCTGTACTCAGTGTACTAAGCATCATAAAGATGCAGTTACTACCAGTCCCATCTACATTCTTGGTCTGGGTGAAGCGAAGCCAATATGACTCATGGTGCTGTGGGATTTGAAATTAAAGACTAAAATTACCTTATCAGGTATCAGGGTTTCAGTTCCATGATGCTGTGTGTAATAAACAAGCTGGGGCAGAGGGGGAGTGGGGGTTGTGTTAATAGCCTGCTGTCTTCTTGGAGAATTGCAGGGTTTGAGTTTGTTTGCATTGGGGCTTTTTCTGTTTTGGGTGGGTTGGGTTTTGTTTGTTTTGGGTTTGTTTTTTTTTTTTGAAAGATTTCTCTCTTGGCACAGAGAAGAGATGACTAAAGCATTGGCTAAATCTGCTGTCTGTGTTGCTTCTTGTTGATGGGAAATCTCCAACACATTGAAATGTTTTTTTATTGGTTTAATCTGGACTCTGTCAACATTTCCTCTGGAGCAGCCTGTTATTCCATCAGCGTGGGCATGAGCTGGAAGTGCTGTAGGCTGCTCTGTGCTCTGCCCCAAAGGGCAGCTCTGCCCCAGCATAGTGGAGGGGTTGGTGCCCAGAGCAGCTAGATGCAGAGCAGGCACCATGCAGTGTGTGGGACAGGGATGTGCTCTGACATGGAGCATGGCTGTGTGGAAAGGTCCTATCAGCTCCAGGTCCCTTAGGATGCTCTCACATGCAGACCTGCTCCCTCCTCTCTAGAAGGAGAAACAGAGACATCCCTGTGTGTGCACCGACTGCTGTCTTCAGCAGTGACTTAAGAAGACATGGCTAGCTCATTAACTGCCTGATTAGCACTTATCTGGGACTTGGCATGCCACATACCATCAGGTGCCAGATGGCAAAGACATGGAAGTCATTAAACCCAATTAGAGCACTGTTTTAGCACATGCAGTTTCCAGCCACCTGGTCCAAGAAGGATGCGGGTGCCAGAGCTGCCTGGTCCCTTCTCAGTAGTCACACTTGGGAGTCACTGCAAGCTTCCCTGGTCCTACACAGCTGATGAGACCCAGTGAAGCACAGACTCTGCCTTGCCTCTCTGCTCCTACTCAGCACATTTCCCACCTTCTTGTCTTCTCCATCACCATGCAGTGTTTCTCACATGGTCTTCAATCACCCATCCCAAGGACAGGAAACACCAAAACAAGACCCTAGTTTGCAGTCCTGCCAGTCTGTTCCTCCTCCCAAGAGCATGAGGGGATGGGATACAGGAAGGGGAGAGTTGGGAGGGTGAAGAGATGGTGCAGCCAGACCCCCTGCAGTGCTCCATGAAGCAGTGCCACATATAGAAGACATTTGATGGGCCACAACCCCACTGGTTGGGTACTGTTGAAGCTTGGAGAGGACAGACGGCTGTTATCAGTGAACAAACATATCAAAACAATTCAGAGCTCTGAGCATTAAAGAATATTGAGTGAGGGAGGCAGTTTCTTGCCCTTCCAAATATTTTTCATCCTGGCCCCAGAAGTGGAATATCAGGCCTGAAAGGGCAGGGCTGGGTTTCATGCTGCAGCAGCAGGAGCAGCTCTGTACTCAGGCAGTACCAGTGAACTCCAAAATCCACCCTCATTTTTCAGTATCTTCTTTCTGTTCCCCTTCATCCACTCTGCTGTGACACAGCCAGAGACACCTCTCTGCAAAGGTCCCAGGCAGGAAGAAACACCTCCAAACCAAGCTTCCACCAGACATTTATTTGTTTGTGTTGAAATAGATGTACACGAAACAGTGTCACTCCCATGTGCCACACACCTTTGCCACCAGTTAAGATACAGGCCAAACAGTAGCATGTGAGCAGGGCAGCAGCCTGTCTCCTTCTCTATGACCAGCCACACAAACACAGAGCAAAGCAGGCCAGGACCTTGCACATCTCACCTCCTGACAGCCTCCCTGCCTGCCCAAGCATGGCTCTGCAGCTGGAGCCTGGGTCTCGGAGCCTTGTGGGGCAGAGGTAGGGATGAAGGTGGGCAACACATTTTGAATCCAAGGCTCTTCCTTGCTTTTGGCTCCCTCTCAGTCTGCCCAATCAAAGTAGCTCAGTTACCCTGCTCAAGAACACTGTGGGGGGAAGGCAAGGACAGTGAGAGGGGTCTTCTAGGTCTTGAGCCATTGGTCTGGGTGGATCAAAGCAAACATCCTTCTTGCACCATGTGTGTGACTGCAGAGTCACCAAGCAGCCACTGAACAGTTTTTGGAAGAACAGGGAGTGAGAGTGGCCCAATCTGTCCCATCAGCTCCAGGATGGATGCTACTGATGATGGCCTGTCACCCTGCATGGGCAGCACCTGCAGATGTGTACTGCACCTCACTCCATTACATCGGCTTGGCAACCCAGAGAGGAGCTCTCTGTGACTTCATTTGCTTCTGTGATATACAAGGTCCTCCCTCAAGCAAGGAGACCACCAGGACCTGGCAGATGGTGGTTGTGGAAGGCTGTTAGACATTAGCAATAAGCAGCACAAAGTAAACAGGCTTCAGACTGACACCACTGATGTTAACCCAGAGGTGACACGAAGCAGAGGGGGCTCAAGTTTGCTAGAGATGACCAGGTGCCATGTCAGAACATTTGGGCCTTGCACCCTGGTCTGGAGTGTGCTGAAGGACTGATTTAGACTTTCCTGGCTGCTGGTAGGAACTGTATGGGAGGAAATTGCTCAGGAGGGCTGAGTGGAAACTCCCTTGCAGAGATTCAAGAACAGGTTCTCACACACTGGGTTTTCTGGTAGTACTAATAAAGAAATGCAGGAGAACCTTGGACCTGCTTGCAGCATTGCACTGGATCCCACCTACATTCTGTTTGATAAGGATGAATGTGCTACCAGGTACAATGGAAAGAGCCAGATGGGTTGTAACCATCTCACTGATGACCAGATAGTGACTGGGCAGTAACACCATCTCAAGACCTTGCAGACGCAGCAGGACTGGGGAATCAGCAGTTTGGCCAGAGGAAAACCAGTGCTCTTGGGAACCACCCAAATGGGAGCTCACCCAGGACACCCAGTGAAGCCATTCTTACTGGGCAGAAGTGCAGGCAGTGGAGAAGATGTGAGAGAACTTCACACTCAGCAAGAAAGAGAGCCCCTGTCCAGCCAATGGGCATTAGCAGCTCTGGCTGTGCTACCTCAACATGCATGGATGCTCAGAAGGCACAACAGGAACTGTGACACTGGGTGACCTCAGGGTGCCATGAGTCTTTCACACAGGACTTTATGTCCAGCTCATGGTCCCAAGCACAGAGATGCTGGTGACTGGAGCACTGAGGCTGAATGCCCTCTTGGCAGTGGGAGTGTCTCTCACCTGCTGTCTCCACCTTCCCTGTCACTTCTCCAGTCTCCTGTTTGGTTGTCATTTCCCTCTGCATGCTGACTGGATCTTATGATTTTACCTTTTTTTTTTCTTTTTCTCTAATCACCTCCTTTTTTTTTTGAGCTGAAAACTGAACCCATATGAGTGAGGTGGAGAGAGCAACTCGTGTGCCCATAGCTGAACACACCAGGTCTGTGCTCAGGTGGTAACTCCACAAGTCAGCCCTTCATTCAGCCAGCTTTGGGGACTGCCCACTGTGCTGTGCTCAGCTCTACCCAGAGCCACAGACAGCCCTGCAATAAAACCAATGCAAACACAACCAAAACCAAACCAAAGGCATTCCCCACCCAAAGGTCCTCAGGAATCATCAAGTAGAATCATCAAGGGACTCACAAGGTAGAGCAAGGCTAAGGATAAGACATCATCTGTGGCCACAGCATGTCTTGGATGGTGGAGCACAATGTTGGCCCAACATTAGCTCCCAGTGCTTGGTTTATTACCATGCCCAGGTGAAGGACTGCACCAGTCCTCCTGCCATGGAGTCGCTCGCCGCTGCTGCGCACCCCTCTTCCGAGCTGAGCTTGGGTGGAATTTGGTGTTTGTGGATGTCATGGAGGAGATGACCATTGATGTGGCACCAAGGACACACACCATAATTCAAGCTTGCACCACCCTGCTTGGGAAGTCTCTTCGGTGGTGGTGCTGCAGGAGGAGTCATGTACAATGACGGGAGGTTGAAACTCTCAGGTGAGAGCAGGTTGTGGACTGGCTGCAGACCTGGGGAGGAAAGGAAGAGACAGGACACTATGAGTAATCATGTAACCATGGAATCCTCTTGGTGCCTCTCTTCTCCACTGTCTAGACAGCCAGCCCTGCTTCATAGAGCCCCTCCTGGCAATGACACTAACTCTTGGGTGTCAGGCCACCTGCCATAATGGAAGTCTCCGGTAATATTAAGGATGATGCATCCTCACACAGAGACTACAACCCACTGGACTTCTATTACCATGATCTTCCTCTTGTACAGTGCTTGTCACACATGTTCTCACTCAGGACCTAGCACTGTTTTGGCCATGCTCATCATCTGCTGTGCAGTGTTGAGCTGTCTGGACTTAGATTTGTGATGTTAGAACCCAGAATTTCACTTCAAGCTGCATTAGGGCACATCCTTATAGACATAACTTCATCTCAGGTGTGACATGCTTCACCTGTGTCTTCACCACACTCTGAGAGGAGTGAGCTCAGCTCACCACCTGTCACCAGCTCATCCTTTGCTCCATCCCACACCAAGATGTTTAGGCTTTGCTTGACTTGTCTGCCCTTCAGAGACACTAATTTTGGCAGCATGTGGTGTGGAGAAGTGTGATGGATAGGCATAGGAATAGGAAGGCAGCTTGAGCTGGGAAGAGTTGGTCCAGGGGATCCAACCACCCATGTCTGTGAGCCTGGTGGCTTCAGCCTCCTCCTAGGATAAGGTGGGGAAGTTCATACCAGGCTGCACTGACGAGGAGCACCTCAGGGTCCACCACTCCCTGAGACTTCTGCAAAGTGACAATGTTTAGAATGAGTTTATGTCATGAACCACTGGAAAATATCACTTTATGGTTGGACAACTGTGGCTGTCAGCAGATGCCAGTGATTTAACTGCAGCCTGATGAGAAGGAACAGACAGGAGAAGACACATGAGAAGACATGTGAGGACCCTCAAAGACAGAAAGGCCTGATGGCTTCTTGGGTTTTCAAAGAAGATATTACAAGAAGACAAAGACAAAGACATTGGTAAGGAGACTCCATGAACACCAGGTGTGCACAGCAGTGGTACCCTCAGCCCACAACTCCTCTAAGTGCTTAGAAGAAGCCTTGGTGCTTGGGGTGCACCTGGCCCCACTCCTCCTGGCCCTCCACCTCTCTTCCCCCTCCACCCCACTCCCTCCATCCCCTCACCCCCTCCCAGCTGCTTCCCCTCCAGCTCCTCTCTCAGGGCCCAGTAGGGCTCTGACACTTCTCCTCAGAGCAGGTCTGCAGCCCCTCATGTCTCAAGCCTGCAGCAACAGGAGTTGTGCATGTCCCAGATGTTGACACTTGTCCAACTCCACATGGACACCTGGCCATTCCAGCACCCCACAGAAGCCCATCTTGCCCATCCCATCCCCCTGGGATGCATACACTACCATGGTCATGTCCTGTGCAGAGAGGCTGGGGGCTGGGTGGCCTACATGATGGAACAGGTGAAGCCACAGCACTCCTTGAGCAGCGTGAGGCCTGTTTTGGTCATGTATGGTGTGGAGGTTTGCTGCCCTCTGGAAGTCATTTTCTTCTCTTTGACAGGAGCTATGGGAAAAGGCATCAGTGTCAGCCTGGTTCCAAGGGCACAGGGCCATCACCTCTTCTTAGAGCTCCTTTCAGAGCTGTGATGAGGAGGGTACCTCCTCAGACCCACAGCTGTGTGTGAGTTCCTGCATCCAGGAGGCACAACACCACATGTGTTTCATGGAAAGACACAGGCACAGGGACTCTGGGCTGGAGATGCCAGTTGGACACCCCAAACTAGGCCCTGAGCAACCTGATCTAGTTAGTTGTGTCCCTGTCTCTTGCAGGGGGGTTGGACTAGATGACCTCTGGGAGTCCCTACCAACTCTAATCATTCTATGATTCTATGATTCTATGATTCTATGATTCTATGCCTCCAGCCACACTGGGGAGGTCTTCCTCCAGCAGTGATGGAGGCACAGGAAGAAGGGAGGTCTGTGTCAGAGGCCATGAAGAAAGGATGACTGGGCAGATACCACAATTAATGACTTGAGCTAATTGTGTGTGTAATAGGAGGAGCTGGTTGGAAAGGGTCAGACAAATTACATCAGCAATAAAGGACACCTGATCATCCCTATTCTCATAGGACATAGCAGCTGGGGAATGCCAGGAGAAAAATGGAAGGAAAACATCTGTACCAATTCAGGATGTTTTCACAATGTGATCTCAAGCACCAGCACCACCCAGTTGCTCTTTCCCCACACCCTCCTCCAGGAACAGATGGTCAGCAAGTAAAATTGCATCATGCACAGAAACAAAATCTTGGAGGATTAGGAAAAGGCAGAAACTGCCAGTGAGGTTCAGTGCAAGGAATAAGACTCATCAACCACCTACTTGCTTTCTGGAGGTAGCTTTTGGAGAGCTTACTTTGCAGGAACTCTGCCATTTCCTTGTCTTCTTCCCTTTCCCTGTGCCAAAGAGACTGGTTAGCACTCAGGACAGGAGTAGCAAGGCACCCAGGACCATCTGGCAAGGCATGATACAGATCAAAGGACAGACTGCACTGTCCTCAGTGCCAGAAACCAAGTGCATCCAGCTACCTGAGTCTCTCAAATTCTACGTCGTCCACCAGGAAATCCCGTGTCTCCACCAGCTTGTGTATCTGCTGTACCAGCTCCTCTTCCCTCTGCTTCTCCTCATTGGACTTCTCATTTTCTGCAGGACAGTGAACACTTTTAACACACCAAGAGGGGCCACCCCTCCCACACTGAGGCAAGGTTTACTCTGCTTCTGCTCAATCCAGGAGCAGAGGTGAGAGTTGGGGTAAAAAGCCAACCCAGAGTAAGCACCTGGGTCCAGGTACAGGCTGCTAAATGAGCAGCAACCTCATCCCAAACCACCCTGCCAGGGAACACACAGGTCTGGGGTCATCAAGCTTTTCATTTTTAACTTTGCCCCAAATTTTTCACGGGGCTGAGGACTGCAAGATGCCTCAGTGAACTCTGCAGAGCAGGGGAATTGCCCCTCAACAGGGTAGTCTCTAGTGGAAGATGACCACTGCTGGAGAAGCTGGGTACTGGGTATCAAGGAGCTCAGAAATGTCAAACATGGATGTCATCCTTCAGCTGGAATGTGCTTAACCCACATTTCCCATGCCAGTACACCCAACCAAGTCTCAGCTTGGCCCTGAGCTGGGTAGGAGTCCAGAGAACTCTGACCCAAGTTCCTAATGTGTCTGAGAAACCAGACAAGGATTCAGGTGTGCAGGGAATTATCAACAATGCCCAGATGCCTTGGTAACATCTCACACCACCATTTATCCCATAGGTACATGAAAACCTACACCATCCATGGGGTTTTTAGCCTTATTCTCTTGCTGAACACCATCTCGGTGATCTCATCCTCTGCATCTTCAAGCCATTCTCAGCTCCATTCCCACCCCAGTGACAAGGATGGCCACAACTGCTTGCCAGGCTATTTTGAATACTACTTTGAGCAGTGAGTTAGTGAAGACCTGAAAACTCTGACATCATTATAGAGTCACATCCTATATAAATTGTTACATAATGGTAAGTGAAAATCATAAAGGTAGGGTTAAAGAGCAATAAATATAAATGGTGAGCTACCTTAGGTAGAAACCATGACTGTCTGTGCTGCAGCTATTTAATAACCATTTCTGGATTCATCAGCCAGTTCCAAAATTGATCCATCTCCAGTCTCCCTTCAGCTAAATAAAAATGCAGCAAAATTCACAGAATGGAGCAAACCCTATAGGCTGGGTCTCAGCAGTTACCTAAACTATGTATTGATTTGTATTTTAAAGTTTGTCATATATTGATTGGAGGTGCTGCTGCAGGGGTTTGAGCAGGAGGAACTTCCCATAATCATCATGATGTTAGAAACATCCCCTGCAAACAAAGGTTTCTCCTGTAATTGTGATCTTGTGCAAGGAGTGAGCTCGAGCCTCTTGGCAGAGAAAGCTGATGGGGACTGAGGTCTGAGCCACAGCCGCTGGTCTTCTGCCACAAAGGGTTAATGCAAAGTTGCTTGGCCATGAGCACCATCTCAGTGCAGCAGCTCCCACCTACCTGGTAGGAACAGAAGCCCTTGACAGTGTCATTTGGATGCCAGACAAATCAGAAACATCAGGCCACACACAAACACACCAGCTATTTGGAGTTAATTAACCATCTGCATTTCTGAGTTAGAGCATGACAGAATTAACATACCCACTGTATCAACACCACCGTTTTTTTTCTGACTTCCTGATGTCTGAGTCCATCATGACTACAAAATCCTCCTGAATTCTTAAAGGCACCTTGGTCTGGTGAGATGTCTGAGCCCTGAGTAAGCACTGGTGTGTGAATCTGTGCCCAACCCAAGCTCAACGCCCATTCTTACGAATGATCTGCTGTGCTGGTCTCACAAGACCACAATTTGCAGGATTTTTTCCAGCACAGTCTGATTTGAGCCAACTTATAAAGAAGACATAAAGAAAATCCCTGATGCAAGCAGCATTTCTGCTCTCAGCTGCATCTGGAAATGCTGAAAGGGCAAGATATGAAATACCAAAGCAGATGAAGGAAATCCAGCCACATCTCTCCAGTTTCAGGAAAAACCACATTTATCTCTGGTCCTGAGTCCTCATTAGGTCAAGCCTTGTTTTATGAACTAGAAGGTGTTTGAATGAAAAGCCCTCATGAGATTTGGGTCTACATTTTACAAGCAGCTCCCATTTTTAGAGCAGAATCCTCCCTCCTCTGTCTGAGCCTCCCTCTGGGTGCAGCCAGGTTGTGTTAAGCTGATCCAGACCTGCATATTAATCAGCAGTTGGGCTCTAACTGTGCTGAAGAGTCACAAGCACACACAGCATAGAGACATGATGACACTAGAAAGGTTCAAGGTTTTCTGCCACCCTTGGCTTTGAGATCACCTTTGGGTATGGAACCAATGAGCTGAGCTGCTGCTCTGGGAAACAGATGTGCACAGCTGGTCCATTGTCTGCATCCAGGCATCTCCCCTGCTACACTCTCATTGGTCTCCCCAAGTATAGCATCTTCAAAGAGACATTGGTGGTGATCCAAACCTTAATGCCTGGAAGGGTACAAATAAGCAGGAATATGTCTGCCACTCCCTTCTAAAAACACAGGTATGTGGGAATGTCCTTGGAGCTGGCAGAGCCCTGGGAACAGCGATGGGCAGGGCACAGCTTGTGTGGAAGCCATCCCTGCTCACTCTTATGTAACCCCCCAGCTGTCTGGTGTGTGCTTTTGTTTGAATTCTTTGGCTGAGGGAATCTTTTTTAGAACCCAGGTTTGGCCTTTCCTGGCCTGTGAAGGGACAGTGACAGTTTTGGCTGTGATGGGGACAAGGAGAGTCACTGGTCATGGTAAAGGGGGGGTGACAAAAGCAGCATTTCCTCTGAGATAAAGTTTTGTGTATGTTGTCCTGGATCATCTGCTTCTTTTCCACATCCTGAATGATTAATTCACCTAAATCAGAGACACTGCCAAGACCCTTTGACATCGCCCTAGCACCCATCCAACACTGGCTCCAACCAGGAATCCTCCCCTGGCAACTGCTGCCATCTGCTCCATCACTGACACAAAGCTCTGACATGGCTGCAGCCAGAATTTATTGCTTTTCACATACTTGAGGCTTTTGAAAGCATCTCTCCTCCTATGTCCTCCTGTCCTCCTCTACACCAGGCTGATGCTCTTCTTCAAAGGCCTCATATTCTTTCTCCTTTTCCATTTCCTCTACCCTTCAGCCCAGGTCTGAACAAGGACTCCTGGGCAGCACTGCAGGCACCAAACCTCCCAAGATCTCATGTCAGACTCAAGAAGCCACATTCCTTGATGCTCATGCACTGTCTCTAGGAGCATCCTGGGGTGGGGGGAGCCATCCCAGAGCTTGTATTTCATGGCAACCTCTCTGCTGGTTGCAGTGGCAGGATGGAGCTTTCACAAACCCTTACCTGGAAGAGCTATGAGTTTCTGAAGCTCCTTTTTCAGCCGGCTGATTTCTTTACAAAGCTGAATGTCATCCATCCTGCAGAGACACAAATGAAGCCAGTGAGGGAAAGACTTGGAGAAAGGTTCAAAGCCTTCAGAGCAGCACCCAACCAACACTGGAAAGCAGTGCAACCTGGGAGAGCACATCTACCTGCCTTCCCATGGGACATGGACACCCACTTCATCTCTCAGAGCTTTTCTTGCAGCTACCTAGGTTGTGTCACTGGTTGTCTGTCAGAGGCAGGGGATATCACTGGTTGAAAAGAGCTCAGCACACCAAGATGACTTTGGGACAACCTTTACTTATCCATCCTCCATGTTCATCTTTCGTGTGTTTCTTCTCTTCTTTCCTTTGCTTCTTCTTTCTCCCTCTTCTGCAGCAAGGCTCCCCTTTTATTGTCCATCTTGTGAGAAAGCTACTGCATAAACACCTGGCCTTGTTTGCATTAAGCAGAATTGTTTTTCAGAAGCCAATTAAATTCTCAAAGTATGTCTTTTGGTTCTCATGCTTCTAGCTCCTATCTATGACCTTCGGTTTTGCACATCCATCAAGACACACACACCTTGCCAAGAGCATGGGCTTTCCTATCTAAATCCCAATTATTCAGATGTTGATGCAGCTCAGCTGAGAAGTTCCCACAGTTGTCAGAAAAAAAAACTTTAAAAGTATCATTTCTCTAATGACAATGAAGCCTTATTAAAATGTGGTACACCCACCATGCAACAACTGCTGTGCTGCTTCTCCCCAAAACGAATCCCCAGACAGCAAAATCCAACAACAAATGGAAGCTGGTGCTGCATAAAATGATCTGATATTTTTATACAGCCTTTTTGCAGAATTAAGGTAGAAAAATGAATTGTCAGCGAGGGAAATGTGCAAACTTTGCAGGTGTGCACTGAGGAACAAGATCATTTCAAGAGGATAAAAGGAGCCTGTTGAAGCTGCAGGCAATTAAATCATCTCTGGCTCAAAACAGGCAGCAGCAAGATACCAGTCAGGATGGGCTCAACAAAATGTCACGGGGGATGTGTGGCCCTGTCTATGCTGGAGACGATTTGATGGTGTCTCAGAAGCACCTCAGATACTCAGCCCCCTGAGTTGAGTGTACCAGCTCAAGTGTTTAATGCTCACAAGGGCTGGCAGAGAAGACTTAACCCAATTTATTTACTGATTTCTTTTAAAACATCACATGCCTCTGTCCTGCTAAAGCTGTGCTTGAACAAGACCAAGGAATGAGGGTGTCTGACCATGCACATCAGTGCTTCAGTCAGAAAAGCTTTATGCACTGGCACAGAGTAAAGGAAACCCTAAGAGCAGATATTGCTCATGGATGAGATATCTCTCCACCACAAAGCAAGCTGTCCTTGAGGAGAGGACCTCCCCTGGGTAGATGACCCCAAAAAAGACAGGACAAGTCACAACTCCAGTAGCCCCCAGTGCTGCCTCTGGTCTGCAGGCCATACTCTCCACTTCCCAACCTTGCTCATGCCAGCAGCTTCTGGCTTTAGAGATCTCATTGCTTTGCTCTTCTGTGTCTTTTCCTCAAAGTCCTCCTGGTTTCTGCCAAAAACTCATACACAGAGCAGGCAGCAGCCCAAGGGCTGTCCAACTCCATCTGCCATTCCAACACTCTAAGGCTGCATCAGCCTAGGGCCAGCCACATCTCCAGTCAAAGCATGACAAGCCCAGCCTATCTGACACTTTCCATTCTGCTCTGAGCCCTCCCAGGGCTCCTTACACATCATCCCTCCCTGGGAAGGCTAGGAAACCTGCTGCTGTGACTGGCATCCCCAGGCTCAGCACAGTCCAGCCAGCCAGCAGCCAGTGAAGTATCATCTCCTTGGAATTAAGGTACCAGGGACTTAAGTCCCAGATCAGCAGTTTTAGCTGCTGGTCCCTTGGGAAGCCTTTTTTTTTTTTT
>VXBZ01009836.1:0-103902 GCA_013399135.1 Heliornis fulica
CAAAGGCTCTTTTCAGAGCCACCAACAGAGTCAAAGAAAGAGCTTGAATTTCATTCATAGTACACAATGAGCAGCCGCGCAGTTTGTAATGCCCAGCAGGAACTCGTTCAGTTTACCCGTCGGAACTGAAAGGCGCAGCCCCGTGCCGAGCCAGACCCCGCGTTCCTTCCCTACTCCGGACCGGGGGCGGGGCTCCTGGAAAGATGCTCAGCCCAGCCGAAACTGCAGCCAATCGCCGGCCGCGCGGGGTTTCTAAAGCCATCCCCGCGTCTCCGCGCCCCCAGCTCGGTAGGAGCCTTAGTATTGGCAACTCCCGAATTTGCTGCTCCATCTGCCTGTTCCCTAAGCACCGACAGTAGCAGCATCTCACTCCCAGTCCTATTAAGCCCTTTCCCGATAACTACTTCCCGAAATCGGGTTGACCTGCGTTTCAGCTCCTCTTAAGATTATGTGGGTGGCTCTTAAAAGAGCCGTTGGGTTTAAACGCGAAGGAGAAGCTCTTCCACGGGGATTTTACTTCTTTTTGGGCGTTGCCTTCTTTGCCTTGGCCGCTTTGGGCTTCGCCGCTTTGGGCTTGGCCGCTTTGGGCTTCACCGCTTTCGCCTTGGCCGGGCTCTTCGCTGCTGCCGCCGCCTTTTTGGGCTTGGCAGCCTTAGTCGCCTTCTTGGGGCTCTTGGCCGCTTTTTTGGTCGCCGCGGCAGCCGGCTTCTTGGCTTTCTTGGGGCTCTTCTTTGCTGTCACAGTCTTCTTGGGCTTCTTGGCAGCGCTGGCCGGCTTCTTGGCCGCCGGCTTCTTGGGCTTGGCTGCGGCCGCCCGCTTCTTCGGGGCTTTTTCCTTCACTTCACCGGGCTTCTTGCTGAGGCGGAAGGAGCCGGAGGCGCCAATGCCTTTGGTCTGTACCAGGGTGCCCTTGCTGACGAGGCTCTTGAGCCCCAGCTTGATGCGGCTGTTGTTCTTCTCCACATCGTAGCCGCCGGCGGCCAGCGCCTTCTTAAGCGCGGCAAGGGAGAGCCCCTTGCGCTCCTTGGAGGCGGACACGGCCTTGGTGATCAGCTCGGTGACGCTGGGGCCGGCGGGCTTGCGGGCTTTGGAGCCGCCCGACGCTTTCTTCGTCTTCTTGGCAGCGGCCTTAGCACCGGCCGCCTTGGCGGCGGGCGCCGGGGCGGCGGGGGCCGGGGCGGCAGCAGGGGCAGTCTCGGACATGACGACGACGCGGGCAGCACTAGACGAGTGAGCGGCGGCGCCCCCATTTATAGCGCTGCGGCCGGCGCTGATTGGTGCCGCCCGGCTGCCCCGCCCCGCCGCCGCCCTGCGCCCCGCGCTCCGGCTTGTGTTTCTTCGGGGATAATAAAGTGGTTTTTTTCTACTTTATCCGTCACGCAACTGCCCCTTTTCTGCGTCTGAGTGGCTGTGGAAGTGTCTATTTTCGCGTGCTGGTGTTTTGTCGCGGAAAGAATGGGCTTTGGGTAGAGAAGGGACAAGAAATACCGAGTCCTGGAACCGAGTGGACCTTGAGAGCCAGAAAGTTTTGTTTTTCTTTGTAAATTAGAAATTCTCCTTTGAAGTTAACGTGAGATAGGAAACTCAGTGTTAATCTTCAGAGAGTCTTTTTCACGTCACAGAAGAAAGCAAACGGTTAGAATCTCATTCTTCGAAATAAAGCTGTTTCAAAGAGAGTGAGGTAGCACAACCCCCCACAAGCCATGGCTCCGCATCTCTTTCCGAGCTTTATATCTCTGGCTGATGCGAAACACTCAATCAGGGATTTCCAACCCCCTCGCCTCCCCCGCAACTCCCCGTACTTCCAAAACTAAAGTTTGCAGAGGCTTTATGTGAAATAATTGACAGCATATACTTTATTTGCCTCAGAGCAGGCTACTTTCTCTGTGATTCTTTGCTGATTTCAATATGGCAAAACGCTCTCTGATATTAATAGAATTGGGACACGAACACCAAATATGAAAAGGTTTCTGTCGAATCACTGAGCTTCATGTAAGTCTCTGGCATCCAGAAACAGACCACACTCTACATAAGCACACAGTGCTATTTCTGTAAAATCTGCTTGTGTGATTCAGTAACATGGAAAATATTGGCAGAAGTTGTGCCTGCAAAAGATGTGAGAGCACCATTTTATTCATATTTAAATGCCAAGTTAGTAAGAAAAATTGCACTGCTCTTTTTCCAGGTTACAGATCAAGTCACAGCAGCTTTTACACGTGAAACCTTTGGCTGAAGCACAGTAATGCAAAGTTTTTTATCCACAATGCGGTGACTACTCTGTCAGAATGCAAACCTCATTATCAGCTAAAAAATGGTGTATATTTTTTGTCTCTCTGGCAGCAGTTCCTGATTAATTTATCTTTAATTTTAATGGTCATCAGCCAGTTTAGCACTGTCATATCGCTGCCTTTGTACCTGATGGGTACAAACCGCACTTACACAGTTTATATATGATGCTAACCAGATGGTAAATGCCTCTATTTCAACAAAATGCAAGAACTATGAGTGGAAAACACCACCTCACTTATCTCTTTCATTCCACTATAGGGAAGGGAAATCAACCTCTTGAAGATTTTGTGTGACCCTCCGTCTTCAATTGATTCCCTAAGTTCCATCCTTTAAAACTTTCTATAGTCTGACCTTTTATTGTATATTTATGGTAAAAATGTCTTTTTCTTTCCCACTTACGTTTTCTTTCTAACTCTTCATCATTAAGGTCTCCTAGCTGAACACAGGGAGGGTGAAACAGATGTTGAATTCCACAAATCTGGATCTGGGCTTTCAAATCCATGTTGGAGGAGGTCACTGGGAATTTTAGAAAGGCAAGATGACTTCACTGTAACACACCTAATTTACGTAGTTAAGAGGGCATAACAGATTGCTTAGTGAAGTTCTTAATGTCTTCTACAGTTTCACGAAATCAGGTGGATGACTGTGTGTTTTCTCTGTCCCATCCAGGTCTGGTAAAAACTCTGATGTTCCTTAAAAACTAAACCTATTGCAGTGTCTGCAACTGGAATCTTTTTATGCTCATCAACTCTTTTCACATTACCAGTGCTGATACTGGGGTTGGGACAGAAGCCTTTCTACCTCAAAATAAAGCAATTTCCCCTGTTCTCTACAATGCTTATTTTACAAAAGTAATAATGCATCACAATAGCACATTTTCCTCCAATCCATAATTTGATATTCTCGGGACTGTTTTCCTTACACAGAGTTAGATGGAATACAGATGTATGTCTAAATCCTGTATAGTAGTGTATCTACAACACCAACCATCTCAAGAGGAGAAGCCTCTCTGTATGTGCCAGACTAACACTCATCTCATTGTTGTAGTCCTCGTCTTACTCCACTTTTGAGGCTATTGGTTTCCATCAAATGTTAAATGGCCATTTCGCAACTTGAAGCTCTTTTTTGTAATTATTTGAAGTGATTGTACTTATTTGATTTTCCACTTACGTGTTTACTCCATTATTCACTTCCCTTAGTGTTGACAAGACAACATATTCCCATGGCCATTTCACAAACAAGCAGTGAAGCTGTGTGTATTAAGGGGAGGATGCTGAAGTACTAGAGAAAAATCAAGACATACAAGGATAGCTGAATACAGTGTCACCTCATTCAGTAACAAATACACAAGGACTGTGGTTCACTCTCCTTTCCCAAGTACTGCTATTCTTTGTGTGATTAGCGGTGTGAAAGCCCTGAAGTTATTCACCAGAGTCCATTATTCTATTCATGATCAAACTTAATTAAGGATAGATGATAGAAAAACACATTTCCCTGCAACACAGACACAAAAATGGAGCAGGTCGGGAGGACACTTGCTGAAAGAGATTCTCCTTCTTATGCACTTACTATCACCATTGCAGCCAGCTTTGCTACCTCACTTTTGAAGAGATGATCATTAAGAGCAACAAGACCTCAACAGTATTTGATGCTGTCAGTCCCTACATGATCTGTCAGAGCGTAGACAGAGATATCTGGTGCAGTAACAAAGATCTGCCAGCAAATCCTACAGAACATTATTTTCCCTGGTGCTAACAATGTGAGCCAGTTCAAACTTCAGGGTTAGAGCTGAAAAGCCCTTCCCAGCCATAGATTATTATAACAACAACAAAAAAAAATACCCACTAACATGAAAAAAATACATAGTAATCCAATCCAAACTTCATGTGTGCAAGACAACAAATGATTTTTGCCAGATTAGGGTATTTTTCCATTAACTGCATATCCCTTTTGTGATACTTAACCTGGCACAGGTGACAAAGCATAGTGGCCACCACAGGTGATGTTACAAATCCTAGGAAAAGCACCTTACAGAGGTTCAGTATTCAGCTATTTGGGCACATAGTGAGGATAATTCTTCCTCCTTCTCCTCCCCTTCCTTATGAATTTTCCATAGGAGTATCCAACGGCGCTGAAATTAGTGCCTCCCCATTTTGGAGATGGGAGAACTGACAGTCACTTATTCACATTTCTTAAAAATGCAGCTACTTGGTTCCTCTGTTTTTCCTGGTTCAGAATTTCCCTCCTCTGCCTGCTGAGGCCCAGATAAATGTGTTAGCTCTCATAATTTCCTGTGGTGCAGAGGAACAGTTCAGAGATGATTCATCTAATTTTACTGGGGTACAAAACCCCAAATCTGTTTAAAATACAATGAATTTGTCAGCTCATTTTAACTTTTGTCACAAACCTCAGCTCCCTCCTGTACATGCAGAGGCCAGGCCGGGATGTCAATCTGCAGGCTCCAGGGTCAGACCCAGCCCTGGGCATCATGCACTTCCCTGGTTCATTGGGGCTGTGGCCAGGCAAGGCATTGGGGAGCTGGAGATTGTCCCTGTTTCAGTGTTGCTGGGGCAGATGCTGGTGGCCTCAAGGGACTGAAATGGGGTCTGGGACGTTGGCAGGGTGGGGAGTCCCTGGAAACGCTGGGCAGGGACAGACAGGTGTAGTCATGCCATGACGGGACCTCTTCTTGGTGAATATAGTCCTTGTATAATCGTCTATAGAGATTATTAAAAGGCTCTCAAAGCTACTGCTTCAGCATCCCTCTAGATCCAGACTATAAAGAGCAATTTGGACAAGTTGTGTGTAGATATTTGATTACAGCTCTAGTAGATGGAGAAATAGATTTCAGTTATAACAAAACTCTACTGCCACTTGCCCTTACCATTGCCATTGAATGTAATCACCATCTTTAGGCTCAAGATGGCTGACAACATCGGTTCCTGAACATCAGTTTAGTGATGCCCATCTCTTCTGTCATCAAACACATCAAAATGTGGGAATGACTTGGCTGACCATGTATAGGGCACACAGTGTTCAGTCAGATCTGAACCACCCTTACACTGTCATTTTATTGACCCTTACGGGCAAACCTCTCAAGAGGTTTTGGACTAGCATCAGCCAGCCTCAGTTGCCGAACTGTCCTTCTCAATAACAGCATTTCCATCCCCTCCAGCCCAATCACAAAATCCAAAAGAGACCAGTAGAAAAAGCCACCTTTTATCTGCTATCTGGAGAAAATATTGACCCACAGGTTTGGTCTGGGTGACTCAGTACAAGGCTCCGTACTAACTGCTGGTGGGAACTCCCATTCTTTCCTGTCCCACTGTGAATCATGACACTCACATCACAGGGTTGCCTCAGCCAGTTTCATTTCCTCTAAGGCAGCTGGCCTCAAACTTCTGGGTGGCATGCAGCCCTTGGGACTCACCTGCTCCCCACCCTGGCAAGTAGCTGTCTTTACCTGCCATCATTAGCTAAGCCTATAAGCTACTGTCCACGTTCTGCAGAGGATATGGGGAGATGAAATGCCACCTCACAAAAACAAGCCATGAGTGGCTCAGCACAGGATGTCATTGAGGGAGAAGAGATTGGCTCCTCTCCCTGTGTTGCTGGAGAGCAGGGACTGAAGATGACAGTTCCCCGCATTTTTCACAGAGGACGCTGGGATGCAGAGTCTGCAAAGGAAAGGACCAGCTTGCCACAGATATCCAGCAGCTGAAGCGCTGCTTGGAATTAAGTGCAAAAATAGCTGCTGGCATTACTGCACCCGTGAAACCAGGGGAGCAGTGTGGACCTGGGAAGCAGACATCCTCTGAGAAGAGATGGAGAGAAGGGATACTTCTGGTGTGTTGTTTTTTCCACTTTTTTTTTGAGCATATGTAAGGTGTATTATGTGAAGTGCTTAGCTTTGGGACCCTGGATAAATCCAAGTCTCTTGTTCCTTTTCCACTAGATTCCTCTGGTAGTTTTGAGCTGATGAGTTTCTTAGAGGATTTTAAAAATTATCTGCATGAAGCAATATTTTTTCCTTATTGCTGGGGTGTCTTCAAACAAGAATTCCTATGACAGCTGTCCCATCACATCCATATTCAGAAAAAAAAAAAAAGTGATTTTTTTGTACCAGAGGCCTTACAAGGGAGAGATTCCTGTTGGCTTACTGATGTCTTTTCTTCTCCAAGAAATATAAAGAAAAGAATGCTGTGGCCTTGAAGGTTGAATTAGTATTCCTCACAACAAGCAGTCCAGAATCAGAACTATGATACAAACTTAAAAGGGGGAAAGTATTGCCCTACAATTTTGAAGAGGACCAGGAAAAGGGAATTTAAAGTCATGGACTGATCAGTATTACAAAAGCTGTGCTAGTCACAAAGTAGCTTCATGGAGCAAACACTCACCTGAAACCGAGGCCACCTACATTTACCATTCAGTTCTGCCCACAAGACAATAAGCAAAACACCAGTTGCCAGTTGCTCTGTTTCCCTGCACATCAGGTGGCAACAGCCAGCTCCCAAGTTTTTTGAGACTTTTGCAGAAGAGTAAGAAAGTGGGAGTTGTCTGTACCTTCATGTTGGCAATCAGGAGGTCCTGGATCCAAACTGATGTGATCTTTTGTGTGTACATCAGGAAATGCATCAGCACCATGTGCTTCCTGAAACATAGAAGGCAGTGAGAAGTAGGTGGCCCAATTACCAATGTCTAGTTACAGTCTACTCTGCTAAGGAGGAAGAGTCCTACTGAGGAGGTTTTAGGGAAGGAGACTGCTTTTTGCTAGGCTCCTTCATGACCACCCACCATGGGAAGATTTGCCTACAGAATGGCTAAAGAGGAAAGAGAGTTACAGGTGCATTACTGGATCTGCACTAAAGCTGAAAGAAGGATGCTCATCTTCATACACCTTGCTCAAGAGGCACAAAATGGAGCAATGTGTTTGCTTTCCGAGTCCTGATTAGCATTATGATGACTGCACTGTGCTCAATCAAGGGCTGACAATAAGAGGCCATATCCATCCTCTCTGCCCAGTTCTCATTCTCCAAGCCTTCAGAACTGCTTGAAATGTGAAGACATTTTCTAGAGCTATACCAGTTCAGTACGATATGTTGTAATCTCATCTGTACAATCACTCAATCTCTGATGTGCTGAAAATATAAAATAGTACCCAGCCTAGGAGAGGAGCCCTAGGATACTCCAAGAGTTGTTGGTCTCATGGATTTTGATTCAAAAACTAAACTGATTATTGGGAGTGCAACTTGTCCTTAAAGGCAGAGTCTACAACTGGTCTCCAAAGCAGGTTTGTTGTGATGGTTTGACCCTGTCTGGAGGCCAGACTCCCACCAAAATCACTCTATTACTCCCCTCTTTGATGGACAGGGGAGAAAACACATGTTGAGAGGCTTTGGAGTTGAGATAAGGACAGGGAGAAATCATTCCTCAATAAGCGCCATGGGCAAAACAGACTCAACACAGAAGAAAGGCAAGAAAACTCTCTATTACACTACACACACAGAGCAACCAGAGTCAGATAACAAGAAGTACAAACAGTTCTTAAAACACCCCCCCCCGCCCCTCCCTTCTTTGCAGACTTCACNTGCCCCAGCGTGGGTCACTGCTATAAACTCATAAAAAGTCTCTCAGTCCCAGACTGCTGTCCCCAGCCTGGTCCCCCAGAGTCATAAGCCACCCCCCCCAGAAAACCTGCTCCATCTCTCTCTCTCTCTCTCTCTCTGCCTCTTATCTCTCTCCACGAGCTGCAGGTGCTGCCAGGGTCTTGCTCCAGTGTAGGTCACATATTCTTCCCTATTCCTCCACCTGCTCCATGGTGGGCTCCTGCCTGGCCCAGGTGCCTCTCCATGGGCTACAAGTGGAGTGTCTTTGTCCTCTGTGGGCTCTGGGGGGACACTCACTTGTGGTATTCTCCACAGGCCTCAGGGAATCTTCTCTCAGTGCCTCTTCCTCTCCCCCTTCACTGACCCTGGTGTCTGCAAAGTTTCTTACATCTTCTCACTCCCTTCCCTAGTGGCAAAATGCAGCTGTTTGCATTCTTCTCTCTCTAAAATGTGATTCCCAGAGGCCTGTGACTGGTGCTGATTGGCCCAGTCAGCCTTGTCAGCAACAGGGGCTGGGAGTTTGGCCTTGGGAGCCCAGCTGGGATTTACTTTGTTGGACCCTTAAGAAGTTTCTAGATGCTTCTTAAAGAATCCACATTGCAGACACACATTTGTCAAATTTAGAATCTTGATTCAAGAAGGACATAAAGTCCATCCCAACAGCCAAATACTGAAATCAGTAAGGATGTGATCAGCAGTACCTCTATAAGGAATGTTTGGGAGGAACAGAGGACACCTTCCCTAAGATCATAACCATCATGACATTACCACAGTGCACAGCACCAGTCTGGGGAGGTGTGGAATGTCTAGAAGTGTGGATGCTCCAGGCAAAAATGTTCTTGCTCTCAGCAGCAACAGCAAATAGCAGAGCAGTGTCTTCCCTCAACAGCGCAGCTCTGATGCCTCTTGTTAACCTGTTGCAAAGCTTCTAAGCTTAAATGAGGCCTCTCAGGCAGAATTTTTGCTGCTGCTGTGACAGATGAAGGATTTAGTACTAGGTTTGATTTTTTTAAGTAGCTAATCCCTTTTTGGACCTCTCAGTTATATTTTTATGTTTGATCTGATAAAGTTTTCTGTGGTTTTCAATCAGACACATGTGCAGCTTTTTGAATGATGCTTTCTTATCTCAACCCTCCCTCCTGTTATTGGTGCCAGCATTTTTCCCTTTTTCATTTTCAGGCCTTTCTGTGTAGGTGGGAGCCTTACTACTGTGTCTCCAACATGGTCACTTCAACCATCTCCACCCACCTGCAAGGATTTAATCCTCCAAGCTGTTTCTTTAAGCTCTTTTAAATAAGCTCAAGGTTTCCAAACTGCCTACCATATCAGCAAAATGTGCCAGTGCTTCTGTCTTTTTTCCCAAACTTAAAGCCCTGAAGTTGAGATAATCGCAGCACTGACTTGGTTCCATGCACTTGTCTGAGAATGCTAACACTCTTGTTTTATGCTGTCCCCTGATGTAAACTTCCCTAGAGGCTACATAATTTGCAATGTCTTGTCCTTGGGACTCTGTCCTGAAAATGGCATTTCTGGTTGGCTTTCCTGCAGCCTTCAGTTTAAAAACTCACTCACCACCTTCTGCATGCTCACAGCCAGAGGTCTCTTTCCCTTTTGATCTATTTAAGGTCCATCTCTTCTGTGCAAGTGTTCTGTAGTACAGAAGTTTTCCCAGCTCCTGATGAAACCTTATTTTCAGCCAGGTTGTGAAACCACCATACACATCCCTCCCTGGTCTCCAGCAGTATACTGGGAACTTTTCAGACATTCTGTTTTCCATCTTCTTCTCCAGGACCTTACACACTGTATCCAGAGATTTTATCTCTCTTTTCACTATGACACAGGTACTGAAGTAAACCATAACAAGCTCTTTGGCTTGTCCAAAGAGCCACACATGTCACCTGTGAAGTTTGCCATTGTCATGTCCTTCCCCAGAGCAGTAGGATACACCTCTGGACCTCTAGCCCCAGTTCTTCCCCACCTGTGTCTCAAAATAGATTTAGGATGCAAAACTGGATGCTGGATCTAGCATGTGCGCACAAAGCGGGGATAGGGTGAGTGGAATATGCAAGGAACATGCATTATAGAAGAGGGCTCAAAGAAAGTGCTGTTGTTGAGATGTATTTTTTTATAGAATCTGTATTGCAAATATTTTTTCTTTTTTGTATTTCAGAGGAGAAGCTCATCACCTCACCCAGTGATTTTCTGCTGCCAGTGGAACATCTTCTGTCAGTGAGAAGCAAACTGTAAGTTATAACCTGTTCTGAGTTGCCCTCAGTGACAACGGGATTTGTCTTTGCTCCATCCAACCTGGGAGATACAAACAGCTTTATTATCCTCCTTGTTCTAGGCCCAGCTCAACTAGATCAAAAATCCAGGTCTCTCTTTACTGTTTGTCTCTGGGGTGGGTTAGAAAAAAATATCTAAGATTAGCTAAAGAAGGTTGGTGGGTTTTTTCATTTTTCTTTGTTTGCTAACTTTGATTTCAGGGTGGGCTTGGGTATTTTTTGATTACTTTTTTGGTAAAAAAAAAAAGAGGCACTAATTGATCTTTTCAAGAGATACACTTAATCAGACACTACCAGGGAGGTTTACTACCCCTCCAAGCCTTTGTACCTCCCAGAATGATGCCATTTTTAGAAAGAATTTTTTTTAAATCTGCCTGTGTTTGCAAACCATGGGGTCACTCAGATGTGCCCTGCCCTTATGGCTTCTGCTAATCATACAGGGTGTATCTGCAGATGCAGAGAAGGTCATTCTTTGCCAAGTTTCCTTTCCTCCCTCCCATGTCCTGATCATTTGTTCAGGAGGGTGCAGGAAACAGGTCAAATCCACCTGGGCCAAGAGCAGACAAGAACATCCCTGTAGTCTCGTGAAATTGCTCCAGGGACATTGGGCACCAAAGTGCTCAGGCACAGGACATATCTGAACCAGGAGCATGGGAGAAATGCCAAACTCCCAGCTCCATCACATCCTGGCTCTGGACCTGGCCAGCTTCCCCTCTTCTGGAAGCACAGGCTCCCAGACCTCATGGGAGTGATGACTGGTCTAGCAGAATGAACCTGGTCTAGTGATTCATGGCAGCGGGGTTGTTACTAGAGAATCTTTAAGGCCCCTTCCAACCCAAACTTGTCTATGACTCTATCATTTTATGATTTTATGATTCTAGGTCTTGCTCTTGACAGATGTCCTGTTAACAGATCTGGTACCTGTGCTTGAAAGATGCCCTTAGCTTTTTCATGAGACTACCACCCCCTCTGCATAACTTTCCCTTCAAAGAGGTTTATATTACTCACAGCTATTCTTTCTGAGCAGGTTTGGGCCTGTGTAATACCTAATTTCTGAGTCCCTTGCACCAGGATGAACCTTAATATTAATGCTAATACAGGTACAAAAAGATCCGTAGGGCTTTTAGTGACGAAGATTTTCCCTTTCTCCCTCCCTTTAACCACACTGACAATAGGTCAAAGTGTTTCTGATAATTTTTCACAGTCCTGGTGCGTTACCACAAGGAATCTTCTCATAGCTACTACAGTTTGTGTTTTTTTTCAGAATGGAAGACCTGAACAGAAAACAGAAGTCCTGGCATGACAAAAATAATAATTATTTGAACTGAGGTTTGGAGTTTTTTTCAGCCCTGATTCAGCCATGTAAAATTGAATCAGTCTCTGTGAAACCATTAGGACTCTGATGCTGTGACGTTATCCATCACGTGCTTTTTTTGCATTCTCAAGCGTGGCTCAGCAAAGCCCCGTGTTCTTGTGTGCATGTGTCCTGCTAATCCTGAGAATATGACTGACAGCTTGTCACTCGTGAGCCTGCGAGTTGACTACATGCCAGGTAGCACAGGATCACCAGACCCATGGTCTTTTCTTTCCCTGATCCCACACAGCTAGCACAAGGGTCACTCCATGAAAGCAGAGCATTAACTGAAAACAGGCTGGTTTTATACCATAAGTAACTTGGAACTTCTGAATTTCACTGATCCAGGAGACAGAGGAGGCAGATGGAATCAGAAGAGTGAAAATGTACCAGATAAATTCACATGCCTGTAGAGGACAGGCAGGAATGTACCACTGCCACCTACACTCTTCAACAATAACATCTTCTACTAGTAGGACACCAAGTGCTGGGTTATAGGGACCATCTCTGTCCCAAAGCAGTCTCCATGGGACAGGACATTTGGAATTGGAGCATAAACCTAGAAAAACTGGGGGACATTGAGTGGGGTGGGAGAGGGATAAAATTGCTGTCTATAATAAATCACATGTTGTAGAGCAGGTGCCTGAAGAGATGGACTGAACCACTCTTTGGGGCTGACTATTTCTTCTGGCTCTAGAGGGAGTTTCGGGAAGTGAAAGAACTGTGTGTGAACCTTTGAAGAGAGCTGAAATTAGGTGAGATGCACCCATCTGAAGTCCAAAGTAGCCTTTTTCAACTTCTCCTGGACTCCTTTAGGCCCTTGTGTGTCTGTCAGGTTTTTACAGTGCCAGATGAAGTGGTTAACCAATGCAAATAATTATTTTTTTTCACCACAGTGCAATTTTTATATGGAATGTTTCCTGTTGAACCTTAATCCTGTCAGTAAAAGTCTAACAATATGAAATCCATAAAATTGTTTAAAATAACATAAAACAGGTCTGAAATACCTAAATTATGTAATTATCTAAGTTATTTTTCAATTAAATGTGTACATATTTTTATGAATATTAGATCTCTCTCTTGACTAACTGTAAATTATATACAATAGAACTGTTGGTTAATTTGAAGAAGGAAGGAAATAATTAAGATTAAATAAAAACATGAATTCTAAACCCATATTTTCTTTCATATACTTAAAAAGAAATGCCAGAGCATTTCATGACATAGAAAAAAAAAGTTGCTTTCTTTACAAAATTTGTCAGACAACGTTAATGCTCTAAGACTCCATATCATCTCATGATTTTTTGTTTTTATTTTTTTTACATTCTTGGTTCAATATTGGAGCAGATGCCTTTTTAGCACATTTAAAGCCACGTTGGCCAGCCACTACCCAGGGAGCTGGTAAAGAAGCACACAGGGATGTGGGGTGAACCAAATCACTGCAGCTTTCTGATCTTGGTCAGTGACAAGTACTGAGACAGCGTCAGGAACTTTCCATTGTGGAAATACATGATCACAACAAATCCAGTTTTTCTGACAAAGCTATATTTTCCTATCCCTTCTCTCCACCATGAACAACCAGTGAATTATTGCTTGGAACCTTCAAGACTGCAAGTTTAAAGATTTTCTAGGTATCCTCAAAGCTGAGACTTGTTACCTCACCAATGGTTGTATCAGAGCAATTGAGAGCAAGAATCGAGGAGCAGAATAGCAAGAGTGTCTCTGTCAGAGATCACTAACTCAGACAGAAATCCACTATTGGCAGGTGGCAATAAGAGGAGGCAGACGAAAGCTCTGTCCTGTGCTGCCTGATGGAAACATGTGTGCTCCATTTCCTAGCTAACAGATGCTACGTCTTCCCAGTAATCTGTTATCCCGAGGGTCCCAAGACTAGTTTTGAAGGTTTACACCTGAGGTTATCCAGTACATTGGTTTCCTTGGTAAAGACACGCTGTTGGCACCACACTTCCTAGCTGAGCTGCTTTTCCTTCCCTTTCAAGCTGTGGTCCTGGGGTCACTGCCCAGACTTGCCAGCATGTGGTACAGAGATGCCACCAAACACTTCTGCACCAGCAGCATCTCCTCCTGCGCTGAAGGACATGGACATCACCGTGGCAGGGGGAAGACCACAGAGCACTACAAGAAATGAAAGACTGGCTTCACACCTCACAATTCATGGCAGCAAAAGGGAGTAAGAAACCACGGACATCTGTGCTTTGTGTTTTGATGCAGGATGCAGAAATTTGTTCTATCCTGGCTCCCTACAGAAATGAAAGCCATGGAGTGGGGCTGCTGTCAGTTTTGCAGCTACTAGCTTCTGAGCTTCCCAGGCAGGAATTCTCATCTGGAATTTGACAAAGCAGTCAAGGTTTCAAAGACATTGTCTTCTTGCAAAGTTCATGAAAATAGGTAGTTTTGTAGGTGAGAAGAATCCAGATTCTTGTTTCCTTTGAGTGAAATGTTGCAATGTGAGCTTAGTTATCAAGAAATCCACCGGAAAAAAAAATCAAATAAAAACTCCAAACAACCTAATTTCTACTTTCCACCAAGTAATTAGGTTTCTCTGCAGTTTTAGAAATGTGGTAATGATTACTCTCTACAGTGCTTGAGTGTGTAGGTAGACAGGCTTGTTCTTTGTGGTGCTGCTACTGCTGAAACACTGAACAGAGACAAGTCCTCCACCAGTACCAGTCTTAGCAGAACTTAGATACAGCTGCACTCTGTCATTTCACATCAGCTGTGCCACAGGCAAGGTGGGAAGCATAGTGAGGAGTTGGCTTTTTTGTGTGTCAGAGAGCAAATGGCAAATGGCAGCAAAAGTTAGTCTAAGTCCACTGCAGAAATTTAATATCTATGTCCAAATAAATACTTGGTCTCTGCAGAAGCTGCTGGCAGTTGTTTGAAAAGCAATTTAGGATGATATTTTTGTTACATGAATGCATGCTTGCAAAGCAGGAAAAGGCACAGTCAATGTATTTGGCTAATATCCTACTTAATTGGAACTAACGAGAGGTGTTTCCATTCCACAGGCTGTCCTGTCCCCCTCACCTTGCCATAGTCATTGTAGCTTTCTCCAAACTCAGTTGATGTCATGCAGGTTGGTAACCAAAGCCCAGAACAGCCTGTCTCATTACGGAATGCTTTCGAAAAATTAATTTGAAGCTTACTTAGTAACCTTACTTTAGTAAGGTTACTAAAAGCTGATGCATCCCTGTTTCATCCATTTTTCTGTATTTGTCTTAGTTTTGGACTATTCAACTTCCCATTAAATCTGAATTAATGTCTTGCTGTGAGGAGTTAAAATTTGTCATCAATTCAACTGACTACAGGAAAAAGGAAAAGAAAAAAAGACATCTTTCAGCCCCAGGATCCAGCAGTTGAAGTTGAAAGTATCAAGCTGACAGAAATTCCCTCTTAACAAGATGATATTTGAATGCAAATTTACTCAAACTTGCTCAATTACTTAATCAAAAATATGTTAATAAAAGATGTATATCTTTGAAACTCCAGCTTCAAATGTTACATGTTTACATCCAAGTGTCACATTGCAGTAATCCTGCTACATAGAACAAGACCAGAAAGTCCAGACCTTTCTGCCAAAATCCACTGGAAGGAAGAGAGATGAGGCAATAAAACATCCTTCCTTCCCCTTGCTGGTCATCTGCTCCCACAAAATGCCCTCAGGGCAGATTTTGCATGGGTCTGGCTTCTGCCCATTTAAAGAAGATGTGGCTAGATGGGAAAGGGTGGAGCAGAGGGAACATTTTTTGGCCAGGGTAATTGCAAAACACCTGCTATGTTCCTTCCACCTTCAAGGACAAGCACTCCATAGGTCAAGAATGAAGAGCAGGCAGGACAGTGAGACCTCTCCCATTAGCTTGCAGGACTGCCTAGTGAAGGTCAGACCTACTACTCACAAGTCTTGAGATCCCTGGTAGCTAAGATTCAATCCAAGCAGGCCCCTGGGACCTACTCAGTGACTCAGCAGGTGTGCTCACTTCTGGGCAGGTGTGGTAATGACACTGAAAGACTGAAGAACTGAAAGTCCCTGGGAAGCACTCAGAGAAGATGTACTCTAATCATGTCCTCATCCATGAACTGAGTATCACAAGGGTTTCTCACAACATTTTGCAGCTGAATATACCGAAAGAAGAGCACTGGGAAGGAAGAAGAGTAACCAGAATTGTGCCATCTTCTCAGGATCATTCTCAACCTTTTTTTTTTTTCCCCTTCCTTCCTGTTATTCATTATTTCTTTTTTACCAAAACTCACTGTCCTAACAAGGACCTCTCTACTGACAGAAGTCCTAATGCAGATACAGTTACATTAAAAAAGCCTCTTCTATTTAGGAATGTGTGACAGTACACTTGTGTCTGTCAACTGCAAACCTTGGCCAAGGCAGATGGGCTCAAATGTAAGCATATGTTTGCTAAAACAAAGGGAAGGGCCAAAGCACAGTTTCCGTCAGTGTCAAAACTTGCCTTCCTATCAAAGTGCTCTATGTACAAAATGTAACAGAATGAGATTGCTTATCTAAACATCTTCAACATGATGTTTTCTTTTTGCAGATCTGTGACAAGTTGAAGTAGCTCTTCAGTGCTGTTTATCATGTCCCATCACATGCAGGTCCACCTCTGACAAAACATTTGATATATTGTTTCACGGTCATTTAAAGATAATCTAAAGTCAAGTTGCCATTGAAATGAATAATGTCAACCATCTCCTCTCCCTGCCTGCTGCCTTCCAGTCCTTGTCCTTTCCTAATGTCACCACCAGTAATTGT
Source organism: Heliornis fulica (assembly GCA_013399135.1). Taxonomy (NCBI): domain Eukaryota; kingdom Metazoa; phylum Chordata; class Aves; order Gruiformes; family Heliornithidae; genus Heliornis; species Heliornis fulica. Next base: position 16,318 of record VXBZ01009836.1, read on the forward strand.
GTGTCTACACACCTCACACATTCAACAGCAAAGCTTCTCAGCGACATCTTTCAGATTAACCAGGCCAGGAGGACATGAGGGAACAATCAGAGGTCCCCTGTCAACAAGAGTAAGAATCACACAGCAAGAAAATAAATGCCCCATCTTCAAACACAACTGTGCAAAGCAGGTGTCCCTGGCACCACATGCCCTGTGTCAGTAAGGACACATGCCACTTTGGTCTAAGATGGGCTACACCACTTAGTGCCATCAAAACTCATTTTTTTCTGAACCCATTCAAAGAATATGTCTTTTCCTTGGTTCAGTGTGAAAGGCAGGACCAGGAGTGTCACTTAGGCTGTTCCTCCCCAACAGCATCATCACTTCCTCCTTATGGTCACAACTGCCTGGCAACAGCAGGCAGCAAAAGAAGGGATCCCAATTACCCTTTCTTTCTGATCACAGATTGCTAGGCAGGCATCTTAGAAAAATATCCTGGTTTGTTTTTTTTTTCTCAACCATCATGGTGCCCGTGGTTAAGAAACAGAGCAGAACCACAGGAGGAACACCTCTTTTGTAGGATGCCACATAGTTTTATCTACTCAGAAGAAGGAGCGGGAGTTCAGAGTAATTGCTGTGGAGCTGCTTCCCTTATATGGAGTGGAGCACTGCTCCTGCTCTCACCCAGCACTGCTGCACTCCAGCCAGTCACACACAGGATTGTTCCAAAGAGCTGGGATTTTAAAAGTACACCAGCTTTGAACGAAGTAGCTGACTGGCTGATGCTCCACTGGCTGAAGATGTGTGGTGGGGGGAAACTTCAGCCATCAAGCAATTGGTGGTTCCAGCACAAAGTCAGTTACTATTTTGGGGAAAGGAAAGGCAAGTATTCCCTGGGGAGAATGACTGCACTAGCTCAATGCCAGGAATAGGCTGAGATTTTTTTTTACATTTTTTCCCCCTACATTTCAGGAAAAATGAACACACAATGTTCATTTGCAAGGATCGTTTCCTGAACACGACGTGTGCTTGCTGTCCCGCAGGTCACTTTCCAGTGTGTCACATCCTTCTGCACAAGGGAGAGCAGGAAATGGCAAACTCCCAGTATGAGGCAAAGCATTCCCATTGCAGCAATTGGTCCACAGGAGCTATAAATTGGTCTCCTCCAGAAACAGATCAAAATTTGTCTTTGGGGAGGTCGGCTGGAAACTAAAGGTAAGTTTGAATGGGTATTTTTTGGAGTGTCTCTGAGTACTGTATTAGGATAGCATTTACAGGTTTTGTACTACTGTATACTTCTAGTGTTGGGGATATTTTTCTCTAAGAGAAGGAGTTGGTTTTATTTTACTTTATGCTGACATAATTCAGTGTATTCAATAGATATGCATCACCGTACAGCTATATAGTGAATGACTGTTCTACTAACTGCAGTGAGATGGCTGCTGTTAATATCCAAGACTCTTCTCAGCAAGAAAATCTGCAGAACAAATTGTTAGGAGTTTACAGGAATTTATATATTTAATGATCATTATGTTCATGATGTTGTTATTGATATATGCTCATTGTTCATTTCAATTACATTATCCATTTAGCTTAATGTTAGTCATTGTGCTTCCAGTTTCATCTCTAGCTATAGTGTAAAAAATAAGAGGACACTGACTGCATCTGTGGAAAGAACATAGTGCAAAGTGGTTCAAATGGCCTGACAATACCAAGAGAGATTGGGGTCACCATACTGAAGAGCATAGGAGAAGGTCCTACAGGACTAAGACGAGTAGAAGAGGGAAAAAAAAAAGAAAAAAAAAAAGTAAGTAGTAAGAACTATTTATTTATTTATACACTTCAAGGTGGAGAGACTCTTAATGATAGGAAGTTTCCTCCTTTTGAAACTCAGGGTTTATCTAGAACTAAAGCCCCAAGGTTCCTGACTATACAGCATGCCTGTGTTGGAACAGACACCTCCAGCTCACAGAGTCAGAAGATTTAGAAGGGAAAGGGTGGCTGCAGCAATGAATGCTCTTGCATAGTTTGCTCTTGGATGGAGTCTTTGTGCTACAGAGACTTCTTTTGGCTCTGAGGGCATTATGGAATGCAGACAGCTTCTTAGTTCTATGGCTAGACCTTGCTGCACAGCCTTGTGCACAATGCAGTGCCATAGAGCACAAAAGCTCTGCTCCCACCAGACAACTTATGATGCTACATCGCTCCTGCTGCCTCCCTTGCCTCAGTTGCCCTATATGTAAGCAGGATTAAAGGATACTGACATCCTTTGTAGAGCATTTTGCAGCTATAAAGCAACCTGCAAATGCTTTTTGGAATATTTCTTTCTAGCTGTGTGACAAGGACAGAGAGACCAAACAGAGATCACCTAGTACCAAAACCCTCAGGATTCACCCTCTGGAAGGGAAGGCTATCTTGCCAGAGGGCACTCACATAGCCAGCAATTTTCAAGCCTTTTCTATTCATGGTCCCATTTCCCTATCCCCAAGGGAGTGCACACTGATAGCGGGTTTGCTTTTCTGATGTGCCATTCATCAACCTTCTAAACAAGGTCCACTGGCCTCACTGCCACTACCACCGGGGATCCACCACCACAAGTTGGACTTAGAAATACAGAATAATATTCCCCATATTTGTCTAGACTGACACCAGGTTACAACAGGAAAAAAATGCTGCAGGACCTTGAGTTGCTTAGGCTTAAAGAAAGGAAGGATGTTCACATTGCCCTTCTGAGGCACCAATGAGATTCTCACTCCTAGATGGAAAAACCAGACCTTGAGTCCCTTCAGCAGCTTCCCTCTGTCCTCCTTTAATGGGAAATGAACTCTAAATAGCAGCCCGGCATGGGTGAGTTTCACCTCCTCAGAGCCTGGCCTTTCTTGCAAAAGATGCCCTTGAATATTGCCCATCCTCCGAATCCAATCATGAGGAGAGCATATTAGTTCTGGCAGCATCACTACTCTGGGCACTAATGTCACTTAATCACAAAGAGAATTTCTCTCCCCAGTGTTGGAAGAGATGTTTTCACAGAGGTAATAACAACAGCACCTCTGACCCCAGCTCTTGAGATATTTTCATTTTCTAAAGGAAGAAGAAAAACATTTAAAAGTCTCTGACTGAAAGTTCCAGTGGAATATGGTAATGAAATGTACATGTGTGTACGTGCGCGCGTGTGTAGGTGTGTGCAGACAGCAAGCCTCTCATGTGGCTGCCTGAAGCAAAACAAAACAAAAAAAAACCCAACAAAATTGGCTTGATGCCATCCCTGAAATGGTGGTCCAGACTGAGCAGATCTCTAATTTTTTTTTAATGTCAATTTTTTAAAGTAAATCCCAAACCATCCTTTTCTGTTTCTGGACAGAGGCCATGGAGGGAAACAGCGGTGCCTTTCCCCAACCCCTGGACCCCACACACCACTTCCACGTAGCGCTGCTGGATCAGAGACGAAGGCTGCGTGGCCAAATTGCTCATCTTCACAAAGCAGCTCGTAAACTCAACAAGCTCCGCAAAAGGTCCCTGATTGCCAATGTCAGCGGGAGCACCCTAACTGCTGCGGGCGCGGTCACGGCCATCGTGGGACTGTCCCTGAGTCCGGTGACGCTGGGAGCCTCTCTGCTGGCATCGGCTGTGGGTCTGGGCCTGGCCACTGCGGGGGGAGCTGTCAGCATCACCTCCGATCTCTCCTTAGTCCTCTGCAATTCCCGGGAGGTGAGGAAGGTGCAGGAAATTGCAATGACTTGCAGGAAACAGATGAGGGAAATCCTCAGCTGCCTGGAGTTCCTCCGCCGGGGACAGGGTCCAGGGGACCCCACACTGCGCCAGTCGGAGAAGAGGGCCTCCGTCTCTCTTTACAATTCTGTCTGCTTCATGGTCTTCTGCGGGTCCCACAGCTTCCTTGTGCCAGAATACACAAAGGAGGTGACAAAAGTGAGTCAGGCTGTGCTGAAGGCCAAAATCCAGAAGCTAGCTGACAACCTGGAGACCTGCACCAGAGCAATGGATGAAGTTTGTGAACTTCTTGAGTCCAGGACAGAGATTTCCCCACACCCAAGAAGACTCAACCTGTGTGCTAAAACCACTGCTGAGATCCCGAGACCATCCAGCTGAAATAGTGTTTGCCCATGATGAAAACCAGACCTGCAGACTTTGTATTATTAATTGTCATCATTAGCCCTGCTACCTGTCACTACTGTAATATCGGTGGTGCAAATCCACACAGGTATGCACATCTCTATGTGCCTTATCTATATCTGAACACAAACTCCTTGATAGGAAGCTAAAACTTTCACACACACACACACACACACACACACACACACACACACACACATATCAATTGATGGTATCCACCTGATTCAGGTTGGAAGTTACAACAGACGTGTATTATTGTGTACACAGCAGCAGATCCTGGAGCCTGAAGGCAGGGATAGGTGGCTGTTCCTCAGTCCAATGATTTCCCAGCCATCTCCCCAGCTCTGCTTCCCCAAGGCAGAAAAAAAAACCAAAACTGGGTTAGGATGCTGATGAAGTCACTGCAGTCCTGGTGCTGACTGAATCTGGTTTTCAACTAACTTATGAATCTACGAGTGGTAAAAGGGCTGAGGTACCCTGAAACAGTCAACAGATGCCAATTTCCAGTAGAGTACAGTCCTGTTACCAAGGTACACTTAAAAAGGCTGTTGAAGGAAGCAGTTCCAGATATGATGGATTGTATGGACGGCTCATCATCCCCAGGTGCAATAGCATGGCTAGAAACTGTTATCCCTTTTAAAGAAACGTCTCCAGGTTGAGAACTGTGATATTTGTGTTATATTTATTTACATAGGATAATTTTAAAGTTTTGATACTGTATTTAAAGATTTTTTTTTCTTTTGCAAAGGAGGTCTCTGCTCCAAAGGAAAGCAGCTGTTCTTAGAGACAAAGCAAGTCTGTGGTATGTGAGAGCAGGTAACCTATTTTATGGCTGTGAGGGAGGGCAAGTAGGAAAAATAAGCATGGTCTGAATGCTGATAGTGGCAAAACAGGTGAAATACCTATGTCAACCAGTGTCAGATCTTAGGAAACAAAACAGAAGGTAAGTGACCCTGGACCAGAACCTGTCTCAGGGCACGAGTGGAAGAAAGCAGCTATATCTCTTGCAGAAGAGTGGGAAGTGTAGGTTGGTGTTACTGGTCTGATCTGGAGCCCGGCTATGATGGGAGCACATCTGAAGAGGTGGAGGTGCCACTCTATGTGCAGTTGAGCAGCCTGTGAGACCCACAGACATTTATCTGTGAGGGAGGAGGCAGTGCTCATTGAGAGCTATTCATACTCCTAGAAATGCTTCCCAGGGAAGGCTTCATGTTAGCAAAATATATACTGGTACTCATACTCAAGAGGAGTTCAGAGGAGTAGGATGATTCAGTGGCAGAGCAATTACAAAGCAGGAGGAAGCACTTGGACCCTGTTTCAAGTGACTGTTCTGCTAAATATGTCCTTTATGATTTTTGACACCTCAGTGCCTCAGTTCTCTGTTTAGAAATGGAGATAGTAGCACTTCCCTACCTCACGAGGATGTTTCTGGGATAAATATTGAAAAACGCTCAAGTACTTTGATGATGGGGATTATATCAGTTCCTGGAAGAGGTACAAGGAAGAAACCCCAGAAACTAGCTTGAGACAACTAGGGGAGTTATTTCAGAGACGATTCCACTTCCACAGGCATGCTTCAGTGGATAAGGGAAACTTCCCTGCAGATGTGTGAATCAAAATAATCAGAAAAAACCCACTCTGTAATTCTGTAACGCTGAGCAAACTCTTAGGAAAGGCAACACTTCATTTTGAATCCTTATCCTTTGTGGCTCTTCCTCTCATAACATCAACATTTGTTTTTACACATAAGAAGAAGTAAAGGTTTGGTCCCTCAGAGTGTGATTAGGATGCTTGTAATACCCATGCCTGTTTGCAAGAAACGAACAAGTTTGATTAAATGAATATGAATCACTTCTGTGTCAGTGTCTCTCTACACACCTACAAGTGACCACATTCCTGACCCCTGGCTCATCCTGCTTGATTTCATGCTCCAGACACTGAATCCAGGGGGATAGGAGCAGCTACATTTGTTCAGAATGGGAGAATGAAAAGTGTGGTCATCAGATCCATGCCACAGAGCTGGCATTTGTGTACAAGTGTATATGTTTATGTCTGTGTGAGCGTATATCCTGGTGTGCACATTAGTCCATGTACACTGTAGATGCTGATCCAGCATGCAAGCACTGAGGTGCATATGTGTGAGCATATAGATGTGTTGTTTCTGCAGTATGAACTGCACACTATGCAAAGGCAGATACGATGCAAAATTTGTCCTAGCACTCCAGTGTATCACCAACTAACTCTACCAGACCAGCTATGACTTTAACATGCTTCTGAAATAGATGGTTTTATCACCACGGAGAAAATTGTGTAACATTTACTTCTCCTACCTCATCTCCAGTTTCCTGGCAATGCAGTTTTTCCACAGGTTCACACACAGAAACAACAGATCTGAACAGACTAATCTGGCTGGCAGAAGGATCTGAATTTGATAGCTTAGAGCTTCACAACGGATGGTTTGCTCTGCTCAGCATAGTCCTACACTGCAATCACAGTCATTGTTTCAGCAGCTGCAGACAAATCAGCTTTTGCTTCCAGTCTCAGCCACACGGGCAAAAAATCCTGCTTCTGCTCTGTTGTCCTGTACAACAACCCTTCACCTGGACGTCAGGATTTGGGCTGTTGCACAGTGCTCCTATGAGAGTGTTGACTCACTCCCCTGGCCAGGTCCCAGCTGCTCCCCTCTCGGGGTTTGTTTGCTACAAACGCAAAGGAAGGCTAAGGCAGAGGGTCAGGCTGCAGACTGGTCAGGTCTGGAATCCTACACGAGCCAGAGGGACTGTGTCACTTCGTTGTCACTTCCACCTCACACAGCGCCAGACGTGCTGTCCTGTCTCCTCCCGTGCAGTTGGCATTGGATCACATGTGATACCGTGGAGAACCAAGCTTTGGGAGCTGAGCTGGCAGAAAGCCATATTTGGGGGCAAGATTAATTTTGTACTCCTTTTTCTACCTGAAGCAGCTCACTGCTGTATCAGATGAGCACCAGAGCTGGTATGGAGAAACCACCAGAAGTGGCTGGGACAGGGGTGCAATCTACTCCAGTATTTGTATTGGCTTAGCTCCAATATTGTGACTCCCTTAGAATCACTGTCTTTGAAAAGCACCTTTTTTTTTTTTTTTTTTTGCTACTATTTATGTTATTTACCCTTCAAAGTAGTAGATCTGCTGGAGGAACCCTTTCTTTGGTAGTTAGGCATCAGGGGAAGAAGGGTACCTGTGTGATTTGATGTTTAGCCTGGATTGGCAGTTGTGCAGCCTGGCCTCCTGATGCTATTTTTACTCCCCTTTTATTGAAACTGCTGCAGGGAGGAATGATTCAGTGGTGAAGCTGGAATGCAAACATCACTTTAACACAAAGTCCCTTAGTAAAAAATATTTAAGATATAGTAAAATATCTTTATTACAAAGGAGGCCAAATACAATCAGAGAGTCAGGATATCCCAATAGTCTCTCAGTACAGACAGGGTCATTTAGCATTGATTGTAACCTACTATATACACTGTCCATCTAGTCTTATTATGCATCTCCTATCAAATAGTTGGCATTATACTTGCACTAAAATTCATCTGCCGTGGATGCTCCTACCATGTCCCCTCTCAGGAAGGCTGGGTTTTTAACATGCAGTAGAGCTAGGAACACATTTGGTTAAAAATCAAGTCTAAAACCCCTGGAGTGAAAAATTTCTAAATCCAGTATAATCTCCACTGTCCTGTGCTAAAAAGCACAGAAAGGGAATCACCATTTAGAAGTGGTACTTATTTTATCACACAAATGTTCCCAACAGCAATTTAGGATAAAAGAGGAACTTGTATTCAAGTACATCTACTGACAAATTATTTTGGCAATTACCCAAACTTGAATTTCACCAGAACAGAATTCCTCCACCCTGTTTCCCACCAAAACAGCACATACCATATTATATGGGCCAGGAGTTCAACAAGGAATCACAAGCAGTGAGTTTCTCATCATATCTCTGACTCCATTTCCTAAGGCATTCCAGTGACCCTTACAAAGCTTTATGTCTGTCCAGGCTTAACCTTTAGCACTAATGATATACAACAAGCTCATGGCTCAGACTGCTGTAATTTTTGAACCATATAGTCACAACTAGCATTTACATTCTCTGTTGCGTTTTTTTGTTATTGTTGTGTTGTGGGTTTTTTTTAATTTATTATTTTGAAATCACTGCTCCTGAGCACAGTGGGATGTAGCAGTTTTATTTCCATGGCTGCAGAGTGAATTGTTCCAGGTTTCCTCTCCTTTCCCTGTCATGCAGAAAGTTTATTGGGATTTCCTCTCACTTTCCTCATTGTTCTGGGAACAGAGGAAATGGCACACTTGGAATCCAGTGACAGATGCTCAGGTACGTCAGCATTTCCACTCTGAGCACACCCAACCAGGCTTCCCAACCAGCAAGTGAGGAGGTCTGTTCAGAAATGCAGACATGAGTTCCATTTTGCAGTAGGCTCTTCTGTCCTTTTGAAGCCCAAACTCCTGGATACCTTTGCATCCTTTTTCCTAAAATAAAGGGGGTTCACTTAACTGCAAGCTTGTCATGCTACAATCAGCACTGCAGTCGCAGGTCAGGAGCCATACCCTGACCAGATGAGCTCAGGAATTTTGATGCCGCTCTGCCTCAAAGACACTACATCCATCACGATTTTCACCTCTCACTGTGCACATGCATGTTCCCTGCCTGAGTCACATCAGCAGCAATCAATAGAGTTGGGGGAGTGTTTGCATCTATTCCCATCTAACGTTCTCTCATTTCATGCGGTGAGTTGCCACAGTGCAGTTATTTTAGGTATTTCTGGCACTTCAAAGTGGCATGTTGGCAATTACCATGAAGAGGAAAGAACAGTGGTGGAATAATGACAGTTCTTGATTTCTTTATTTTTCCCCTTTGTTAGTACTTCAAAATGTTTTGCACCGGCACTTGTGAAGAAGTTAATTTGCTCTTTATATGTATTACGTATGTAAGTTCATATATATTCTTGGGGGATTTGTGCCTGGCTAGGTCATTTAGTTACAGGTATCCCTGCTCAATGCAGGGGGATTGGACCACATGACCTTTAAATGTCCCTTCCAACCCAACATGTTCTATGATTCTATGATTTGTCTTGTTCTTTCACAGCTGTAGAATTTGTGAATACAGACCACCATCAGGGATGCTGCTTAAGCAGAACAAATGCCGAGCTGCAGGCCAGAGGCTTAGACATCTGCAATCAATGCCAAGCAGGCAGGTTTTCACACAGCCAGTTCAGTGTGCTCTTACCTCAATACAGGTGGCCATAGCTCAGTAACAACCTGTTCCCTGGAGACCTCTGTGAAATTCAGTGAAAACCCACCCAGTTCCTATTTGGGCAAAGCATAGCACTCACATAAATCAAACTCACAAACCCTGTCCTTGCAGATGCATAAACCAAATTAAGTTTATAGATTAAGTTTAAGTTTAATAAGTTAATATTAATATTTATTAAGTTAATAGTAAGTTTAAGATGATTAAGGGAGTGGAACATCTTCCTTATGAGGAAAGGCTGAGGGAGCTGGGTCTCTTCAGCTTGGAGGAGACTGAGGGGTGACCTCATTAATGTTTATAAATATGTTAAGGGTGAGTGTCAGGAGGATGGATCCAGGCTCTTCTCGGTAATGGCCAGTGATAGGACAAGGGGAAATGGTTCCAAGCTGGAACATAGAAAGTTCCATCTTAATATAAGGAGGAACTTTTTCACTGTGAGGGTGACAGATCACTGGAACGGGCTGCCCAGAGAGGTTGTAGAGGTTGTCCTTCTCTGGAGACATTCAGGACCAATCTGGACACATTCCTGTGTGATCTAATCTAGGTGATCCTGCTTGGGCAAGGGGGTTGGACTAGATGATCTTTCAAGGTCCCTTCCAACTCCTAACATTCTGTGATTTTGTGATATAAACAAGCCTTGAACACGTTTGTAAGTGGGCTGCTAATAACCTTGTGCAGAGTCAGGATGTTTCCACAGACACAGCATCTCAGCCAACATCAGCTCCTTTCCAAGAAGAAAAACCAAATAAATCAACAGTGCCCAGGACCCTGAGCATTACACACACTGTTTGCCCAGAGAAGCTGCGGCTGCCCCCTCCCTGGCAGTGTTCGAGGCCAGGTTGGACGGGGCTTTGGGCACCCTGGGCTAGTGCACCTGTCCCTGCCCGTGGGGAATGGATGATCTTTAAAGTCCTCTCCACCCCAAACCACCCTGGGATTCAGTGATCACATGCAGACTACAGCTCCCAGCGTGCTGTGCGTTGCCTCAAGAGGGGGACGTCCCGAAATGGCGGCAGGAGGCGAGGAAGGCCAGGCGGCGGAGCCGGAGGTGCAAGAGCCGCGGAGCTTCAAGGACTTGGTGAGGCCGGGCTGGACCCGTTTCTGCCCTTGCTGCTCCCTTTCCCGCCCCGCATATCGTGCTGGGAAGGAGTAGGGGGGCTTCTCGCACAGCCCCGTGCACTAGGCCGGGCTCACGCCGCCCCGTCGTGGCGTGGCCGCGGGCTGGAGCCGGCCCCAGGCTCGGCGGGATGGCCGGTGCGTGCGGGACAGGCACTTGTGTAGCTGCTTGGGCTCTCAGGCGCGGTGCCGTGCCCGGGCTGGAGGCCTGCGGAGCTCATGCCTCTACTCCGGGGAGGGTGGGGTTGCTCCGGCCTGTGCTTCTCAGCCGGCTGCGTGTGCTTTCGGCTGTGTTAGGTTGCCCAGATATTTTATTCTTGCGTGCTCATGGGATTACCCCCAGATGGTTCTGTGTGCGTGTAAAGTTGCTTGTCAGGGAAAAAACTACAAATTTCTTACTACGGCAGCCACCTGTAACGGAACAAATGATGAAGATTTATTTAGGCTCGGATCCCTGTGAACACCCTGCCCTTCCATGTCAGTGCATTGAGGGCCCAAAGATTCTCTTTGCTAGAGACAAGCTTGGCTTTTTTGCATCATGTGTTTAACAGGAGTCTATGATTTAATTTAGGTCTCTGGTGATACCTTTTTTCACTAATGTTTAGGGAGTGACAGATGTCCTGTGTGAAGCTTGTGACCAGTTAGGATGGAAGATGCCAACAAAGATCCAAGTTGAGGCCATTCCAGTGGCTCTCCAAGGTGAGCAGTGTGCTTCTCAGATCCTGAATCCAGACCTGCCCCAGGAGCAGTGTGTGAACGAATTTTGCAGGGTGAGAATGAAATGGCAGGGATGAGAGTGTTCTTGCGGTTTCATCATCATGAAGATCTCTCTCTAGAAGTAGTATTTCTGTTCATTTTGGTGTCCTTCCTAGGTGGAGTTTGGAATGCTGATTTCTCGCTTTAACACTACCTGTAACTGCAGACTTTCAACTGGGTACATACATGGGTTCTTGACTCCTGATGTGTAATTCTGATGCTCCACATTAAATAGAACTTGTCAGTCGTTTGAGCTGATAGATCACATTCACCACGTATACTCAAGGATACGCAGGAAGATTCTGATAGATTTAGAATGTGCTTCTTCTAGTAGAGACCTTATTGTTTGTCTGAAATTAAAGATGCCTTGACTGGTTACATAGCTTCTATTACGTGCTTTGCTATGAGCAGACAGTTCTCTGAAACTAGATTTTCGGAGTAATAACCAAAGCACAGTGACTTTCTGTAAACAACCTGGAAAATAAGTTACTGAATTAAGGAAACATTTCTGCCTCCGGAATATTTATTTGGTTTTAAAAAACACTCACATAACATACAAACAAACAGAAAAAAAACCCAACCCAAAAACAGCTCACTGCAAAAGGGGAACAAGACAGTGTAGTGACAGAACAGGAATAAGCTTTCAGGGTCTGCTCTGTCCTTATACTTAGCTCTTGTCAGACTTTTTTTTTTACTCCACATACAAGATTCTTTTAAAGAAACCTGAAAGAAAAGTAAGATTGCATTCCTAAGGAGCTGTCTCCGGTTTAAGGCCTGCATGCTGTTCTCAACCTGTAGGAGTTTAAGAGGTCAGAATGGATCCTACTGATGGATTCTGCCCCGTTGCTCACATTGGTCTTGGACAAAGGACTTGCTATCCTAATCCTTCCTGCTAGAAGCTCGTTTAGATTAATCTTTTATCAGTGGCACAAAATAGACTGTGCTTGTAAAATTTTAGTTTGGTACCATTATTGTCCTGTAGTTGGTATCACCTAAGTCTCCAATACTGGAGTGCATATCCTTATTAAGCAAGGACAGAGACGGCAGATAGTCTAGAATACTTACCCAGATAGTAATAGGTTGTAAATTTACTGTCAGGTTTGAGCAATGATGCAGTAAGGCTTTTCTGAACCTAGTTTATATGAAAACTTGTATATTGTCCAAAATCTAACTAGAGAATGAAAGACATTGAGACTGTAATTATTGTACAAATGATACAGAGATGTTCTGAAATGATTTGATTTTCCCGTTTATTCTCCTTTACTCTTTGCATGTATCTTCCCCCCCCACTCCTAAGGGAATCTTACGCTTTTTTACACAGTACTTTGAAAGCTTCTTTCTTTTGATTTGTAGTCTATATAACATTTTTTTGCCCTACCTTGCTGTTCCTTGTAGGCAGAGATATCATTGGACTGGCAGAAACTGGCTCTGGAAAAACAGGAGCCTTTGCTTTGCCAATTCTTCAAGCACTGCTGGAAACACCTCAGAGATTATTTGCTCTTGTCCTCACACCAACAAGGGAACTGGCATTCCAAATATCAGAGCAGTTTGAAGCTCTTGGATCCTCAATTGGTGTCCACAGTAGTAAGTAGCTTTGTGATACTGGGGCAGTTTTCCTGAAGACTAAAGTTTGTCAGCTCTGGATCTCAAAGGAAAAAGTAGAGTGAATTTGTATGGAGGGGTGAACAAAAGGTGAGAAAAGCTTGTGAAACTGAGGAGAGATTTCTTACCAAGTTTAGGGAAGAAAGGCTATATATTCTTTTCTCATGGAGTAGTCTGTAGCAATTCTGCATTTTATGTCCAAATAGTTAAAAATGGAAGCATGAGAGAATCTTCTCAGTAGTAAGTTAGTATCCAGTGAAATTGCATAGAGCTCCACTCTGTGTTATAGTGCAGTATTTCCTTCACTGCCCCGTATTGGTTCTTTAGATACTCTCTACAAACATAAAAGCTTTGTGGGTATTTCTAGAATTCTTAGCTTTTGCAGCTGAGTTAATATGCAAGACATTCTGCCTTTAGCTCTTCACCTATGAAAATAGAATACTTGGGTCCAGTAAGGCCTTCTGTGTATGGCTTAAGAGCCTTGGGAGGGTCAGGTGCACTAAAATAAATAGAATGCTCATAAAGATAAGTAGTTTGTAGTAGTTTCTATACAATTGTTGTGGGTGCCAGGGGCTGGCTGGTGCTACACTGACAGATTCACTATATTCTTTTTTCCTGCAGCTGTTATTGTGGGTGGAATTGACACAATGTCTCAATCTCTGGCCTTAGCCAAGAAACCACATGTTATAATTGGTAAGTTAAGGTGCTTGGGGTACAGGATATTGCTAGTCTGCAGTAGTCCATGAGGTTTTGTGCATTTGAGGGTGTATCCATCTCTGTACAGCTCGTTTACAGTCTGTTTTGGTTTGCTTTTTCTTAGCAAGGGGTGGGGGCAGAATGAAAGAGGGAATTCTTCAGAGTGTTTGGCAATAAGATTCCCTATGAAAGAGTCTTTCCCACAAAACAATCTACCTTTACTTTTTTGGGGGGGACAAGAAATCCCCTTTTGGTAATGGATGACCCTCTTGCCTCTTTGGATCTTTTCCTTTGCTTCCATTTTAAATTTGTTCTTGCGATTTTGTTGGTAGCAACCCCTGGTCGTCTAGTTGATCATCTGGAGAACACAAAGGGCTTCAACTTACGAGCTCTGAAGTTCCTAGTAATGGATGAGGCTGACAGGATCCTTAACATGGACTTTGAGACAGAGGTAGGAACATTCCAAAATTAGAGTTTGAAACTCTAATTTTTGTTAAGTTTTTAAAGGGATGAAGTTTTTAAAGGGATGTCTCCCTTTAAAATTGCTTAATAAAGTCACATAGTAAACACTGAGCTGTTCTGTAGAAATTAATAGCAAATTTTTATTAGGATCTAATAATTGCACAAAAGTATATGGTGGGAGTAAAACTTATCAGAGTTCTGCAGAACACTAGCAAGACAGTAGGAGGCATTTTGTCTCTTGAAATCTGCTGTTTTTTCTGGAGTGCTTGACATTGACACAGTTACTGCAGAACATGATCACATGCACATTCCTGCAGGAATATTGCCAGATATTTGCACTGCTGTTGGATTTCTGGAGTTCACAGTACCTGTCAAATGGTCAGCCGACACATTTCCTTTAAAACCACAGTATGAACAAATTTCTCCTCTTCACAGTTGTGCATACACATTACTCTTCATTTGGATGATGGTTATATTTGGAGAAGGCTTTAGTCTTAACTGCCATTTGTTTGACATTTTCTGTTTCCTTTATGTTTTTACAGGTGGATAAGATACTAAAAGTTATTCCTCGAGACAGGAAGACATTCCTGTTTTCTGCTACCATGACCAAGAAGGTGAGAGCACTTTGTTTTAGTTCTCCTCCCATCAGGCTGTATTATTGACCAAACTGAATGGTACAGGTTTCTGACAAGACCACTGTCCATCTAGTACTAGCTTGCATTAATCTTCCCAGGTTCAAAAACTCCAGCGTGCTGCTCTGAAGAATCCTGTTAAATGTGCTGTTTCTTCTAAATACCAGACAGTTGAAAAACTGCAGCAGTACTACATTTTCATCCCCTCCAAATTCAAGGTAATGCCAGTTATGTTCTTCTCCTGGTACTGTCTTACCTTGCCATTCCCACGTCTACCCAGTATCTTGTCATCTTTTCCAGCTTACACTTGCTTGTGGCCTATGTGGTTTATTTTTTTTTTCTTTGTTTCTTTACAGGACAGCTACCTGGTTTATATCTTGAATGAACTAGCTGGAAACTCTTTCATGATATTCTGTAGTACGTGTAACAATACTCAGAGGACTGCTCTACTGCTCCGCAACCTGGGGTTCACTGCCATTCCTCTCCATGGGCAGATGAGTCAGGTACGGGCATAGCCTACAGAGTGAAGTGGACAGGAGACCTGTCACTGGGAAAATGGACAGCACTGTAGTGCGTCACCACTGCTTTGCAGGGTTATTTCACAGCTAGTGGACTGGACCGATCCCTAGAAATTAGCTAATGTGAATGTTACTGTTGGTTATGTAATAACCCAGAAATAAATTAGAGAAGTGAGAATTTTGAGTAGTTTCTCCCCTGGTTTTTCTGTACCAGTATTTCAACAAGAGCACATTAACCACAGAGAACAGCATTCTCTCATTCCCTTTTTGTCCTCCTCTCTTCCAGAATAAACGCTTGGGCTCCCTGAACAAGTTCAAGGCAAAGGCACGTTCTATTTTGCTGGCTACCGATGTTGCAAGCAGAGGTCTGGACATCCCACATGTAGATGTAGTGATAAACTTTGATATTCCTACACACTCTAAGGTAAGCTAATCTGTGAGCCAGCTGGGAGCTTCAGGTCTTCACGTTTCTGCTCAAAGTATCTGTTTTACCATATTACATTAAAGGGCTTCCAAACTTTGAAAATATTTTTAATATATTGCTAGTTTCAGGTAGTCATCTCTGTTCCTGTGATCCATGTCTCTGCCTTCATTTTATAAATTATGTTTAGAACTAAGTAAAAATTCTCCCATTATCCTCAGTGCGGATTTGATTAAGAAAGTTGTCTTCACCTTCATTTTACACAAGTACATCAAACTAAAAAAAGAGAGTTACTAACTTTCTATCCTAGAGAAAGTGTAGTGTTATCTTAGGGATGGGACTTTGTTCCC
This sequence comes from Heliornis fulica, assembly GCA_013399135.1. Classification (NCBI taxonomy): domain Eukaryota; kingdom Metazoa; phylum Chordata; class Aves; order Gruiformes; family Heliornithidae; genus Heliornis; species Heliornis fulica. The sequence goes on from VXBZ01009836.1 coordinate 32,283, forward strand.
CAGCCTGGCTTCAGAAAGCATACCATTAACGTGTATCACAGAAATGCTGCGGTTCCTTATGAGGATGAAAAATACTATATACTGCAAACAGGAAATTATGGTGATTCTTTTGAAAATGCTACTTTTGACATTGTAAAAGGACAGAAGTTGAAAAAAAAACCCAGCGGTGAGAGGAGCAGCTTGAATGATTTTACAGTTTTTATGTGCCTCCCTCTCATCGAAAAATACCACATAACATACTCCTTTCTCTACAGACCCTCCATGAAGAAGGGAGTATTTTAGTTCCATAATGCAGTATAAAACCTGGAAGACAGCCTAGAACCATATAAAAAGAAGATGCACAATAGCTCAGAAGCTTACAAATCATTCTCATTCATCTTCCCTTTCACTATGCTTGCCTGATTTAAATATGCTTGCCAGGGAGTTTGTCTGAAAGACAGACTGTGTAGACCAGTAAATCCCAAAACTTGAGTTCTGTGTCTGCATTTTCAAATACTAGTTTATTACAGAACTGATAGTTCCTTAGCAAAGTCAAGTATCACAACTTCAGTCCTGCAGTCTTCACTAATTGGAGGAAGTCTTTTCCTTTAGAAGGAGAATTCAAAGGTATATGCCTCCACAAAGCCAGTATCTCAAATTGTAATCTTGCATGCAGTCCCTAGTATTTAATCCTAGCTGTATTTTCTTCCTGTTCTCTTGTTGTTTACTAAAGAAAATTTATATGGACTAATTTCCTGTAACTTGGTGTTTGGTGCACATATCTTATTGCTTATCAAGAAAATTGTTTTCAGGATTACATTCATCGTGTTGGGAGGACAGCTCGAGCTGGAAGATCTGGCAAATCTATCACTTTTGTCACACAGTAAGTATTAAAACATAGCAGACTTACTCTTCCCAGCCATGTTCTGGAGCAGAAAGCATCTGACTTCATCCTAGGCGAGAAGGAAATACTAAAATACATTTAAATTACATTTAAAATACCTCAAATTTTGAGGTGCCAGTTGGATGTATATAGTTAAGAGGAGAGAATTAAAAGCATAGGATGGGGTGGGAGAAAAAGCCAGATAAATTCAAGAAGCGAGTATCTAATGAGCAGAACTAGCTGTACTTGATTGTACAATATACTTCTTTTTATTATATGTAAAACAGGTTAAGTGGGGTTTTTTTTATAAACATTGAAGTACTTGTCTAAGTACTGTGACTAGTTCAGTGACTTCAGTGACTAAAGTCTTTGCCAAATGCTCTTGAACAGAGATGAGCTGAATAAATTGATGAAACCATGATGAGTGATAGTATCATTCAGGTGTAATTACAGGTTTGCCTGTGAGACCATCAGCAGAAGCTAACAACATTTGTGGGCTGGAGATAAGAGTTGATGTCGGTGGTTCCTGACAGCTGGAGCACTCAGGAGGGCTGATTCAAGCTGGTGTCTTGTCTTTTCTTAGGTATGATGTAGAGCTGTTCCAGCGTATTGAACACCTGATTGGCAAGAAGCTGCCAGCATTCCCCATGCAGGAGGAAGAAGTTATGATGCTGACAGAACGTGTGGCTGAGGCCCAGAGATTTGCTCGAATGGTGGGTGTTGCCTTTTTGTTCCTCCACTCTTCTTATAGTCTGAATTTCCTCAGCTGGCAGAACTCTTGGTCAATCCTTTGTGTTGCAGGAGATGCGGGAGCAGGGAGAGAAGAAGCGATCTCGGAATGACGATGATGACACAGAAGAAGCTATTGGTGTCAGGAATAAGATAGCTGGTGGGAAAAAGAAGAAGAGGAAAGCCTTCTAGTTCGGTATTTGGACAGACTTTTAATTTTTCTCCTTACAGTTACGTGAACTTGGCAGAAAGTCTACCAAGCAATCTCCAATTGATTGTTTTTCGGAACTACATAAAGAATTAGGCTGCCCACCTGGAAAACAACTTTCTCTTACCACTTGTAGACTAAGCTTGACCCACTGTGGTACCATGGGTCCATCTTCCTTTAAGAGACACCAGACCCTCACCTCTGGACTTGAAAGCAGCTGTGATGTGGCCCTGCTCATTCACAAACAGATGCAGTGTGAGTGCAGCATGCTGAAGCCTGTCTCATGACCCAAACTCGATGAGTGCATCTGGGGTCAAATAGGTCTGTCAGAAGAATGAGGGATTGGGAGGGGGAAAAAAGCAGCTGAGTTCCCACATAGCTGTGATGCCCTCACCTCAGTGAAGGGACATGTTGTGGAGAACTCTAAATATATTTTGCTGAATTTCAAAGCTACCTGGTTTTCCTTGTGTCATCGTTGACGTGTTTTATTCATTTTGAATCTTTCTTCTGTCAGAAGATTTTCTGACTGGTCTTACTAAATCTTGAAGAGTGGCCCAAGCACAGGGAGAACCTCTTGCAGCAGGAATAGGCTATTCACTGTCTGGAATTCGATCCATAGTCCGTAATGATTGGCAAAATTAAGAGAAGATCTGGGGTTTGGTTTGTGGTGTTTTTTTTGGTGGGGATGGTTTGTGTTGTGGACACTGATTCCTGTAGTACTCATAAAACCGACACAAGAGGGTAGTATTTACAAAGGAAAGCAGCTCACAACTTAGATGGTGAAGAAGAAGCGGTATCTCCGGGGCTCTGTTTTCCCTATTTTTTTTCTCTGTCTTGAACAGATTTCAGTGCTGTATAAGTGATCTCTTGCAAGAATGGGATAAATATACTTTTCATATCAAACTACAAGTGCTATTTCACATTGGCAGTAACAGTTTTTACACTGGACATTTGCTGGTTTGTAGAGGAGGGTGAGAAATTCCTTCATGAACATTTACTGTCTGTTAGGAGTACTTACAATCTGGATTTTCTGCTACATGAAAAGCAACGCTCTAAAGGTACTATTTTTTTAGATCTAAACGAAAAGCAGACACCAGATGAAGTAGTCGGTAAGTAACCATACTATGAAGTAACCATTATGCTTTCATAATGGTTACTTCATAGTATAGACAATATATGCATGTATGTTAGTCAGAATGCTTTTATACTTACGTTTGGGGCAGCACATTTTGCAAAATTACAAAAAACATGGTTAAAAGTAAGGGAACTAAACCTAACTTTTTTATTTACAACAAGTCTTTTTTCATGAGGAACAAATATACTGTGGTGTAAGAAGACTGCCAGTGTTCAGGTTTGTTTGGTGGTTGGGTTTTTTTGGTGGCAGTTTATTCAAGTCTCCCAAATACCTTCAAGTTTGATAGCTCTACTTTGGGGTAAAGATCTTGAGTATGTTGACACCTTAGAAGCAAAGCAGGAAGAGTGTGTGCATCTTCTGTGGATCCTAGTGCAAAGAGTCAGGGTAGGAGTCCAGTAATGAGAAATCTTTAATTCTACAAATACCATTGGTAGGGATCTCCACAGATAAGGTGCTGGAACAGGCTGCCCAGAGGTGGTGGGTGCCCCAACCCTGGAGGTGTTCAGGGCCAGATTGGATGGAGCCCTGGACAACCTTATCTAGATCCAGGCCTGGAAGTTGGTGGCCCAGCCTGTGGCAGGTGGGTTGGAACTCGATGATCCTTGAGGTCCCTTCCAACCCAGACCACTCTGTGATACTCTGTGATAGGAGGAAAGAGCCTTAGAATGCACCAGAGATAATAAGTGAGCATGAGCGTGGCGATAGAAACATTCCCCGTACAGTAAGGGAACTCTCCCAACTGGTACTCTCTTCTGTTGGTTGCTTGAACAAAATTTCTTGGCCTTCACTAAGTAGGACAGGGTTGGTCCTGCTATCAACACATGAAGATGAAATTCCTCTCAGGCCCCTGGGTCTCTGGAAAACCTCTTAGTGTTATTCGCAGCTGTGTTACAGGTGGCATGCCCAGTCAATCCTGAACCAATCTTGTGAAAGGCAACTTCACTGCTGGAGGAGGTAAGACAGAGCCAATCCTTTCAGAATCACAGAATGTTAGGAGTTGGGAGGGACCTTGAAAGATCATCTAGTCCACCCCCCCCTGCCCGAGCAGGATCATCTAGATTAAATCACACAGGAGTGTGTCCAGATTGGACTTGAATGTCCCCAGAGAAGGAGACTCCAGAACCTCTCTGGGCAGCCTGGTCCAGTGCTCCATCACCCTCACAGTGAAAAAGTAAGTAGCATGAGGCTTTAGCATATCTCTTGAGTTCTTTCCTCGTGGAAGACTGTAACAGCAGAGGGGATCTGTCTTGAGCCTTGATGGGATCAGAGATTCTCTATCCCTTCTTTACATTTGTAGGAGTAACAGTGACAAGTGGTAGAGGTTTTCCTTGTCAAAAGGTGCAGAGCCTGCTGGCGTGGAGGGACTTCTAGACAGCTGGCCACCTCCCTTGATTTGGAATGACAAGCTGTAGAAACACATGGCACTAGAAAAGCAAAGGTCTCACCACACCCACATTCTTACTAGTGCCTCACCAACCACAGGTATGTGCATTCAATTTCAACCAAAATTATCTCAACGGGTTGGAGGGGCAGGAAATAGTTTCTTACTGTGACTACACAATGAGGGCTAGGTCAGGTGTTTGTATAACTGATGTCGTAGAGGGAGTGTCTAAAGATGTGTTTAGTCAAAACGGAATTTGCAGCCAGTCTAAAGCAAAATCCATAGCTGATCTAATGAAACATGAGGGCAAAAGAATGGAGTGAGACCTGTCTCGGTTCAGAAATAACAGCGCTGGTATGTGTGCGTGCATACTTCTGTACATCAAATGATGCCAGTGTGTTTGCTCAGTCAGGAGGACTCTTGAGGGGCAGTTCTGAAGCACAACTCTCAGCTCACCTCTCAAGTCACTGCACAGCAAACAGATGAAGTGGAGGATTAACCTTATTGTGACCTAAGGTAGGATCGAGTTAATACCGTTTGAGTTTCAACCACAAAACCACAGCAGGTTAATTTGCAAAAAAAAACCCTGTGTTCTCCATAAAGATGTTCAGTGGGGATGTTTGCAGTTGAAATGATTCTGCACTTCCCAAGTTCTTAGTGAGAAGGTGATTGTATACTTGTAGCATGTATTTTAAATAACGTTTTATAGTTTGGTATTTTTAATACTGCTTAGATGACTTACCTCTGGCAGTAAAGAATGGGGATATAGTGTCTACTTAAACATTTTAGATCTACCAGAAGCAGGACAGTCCTTTGGAGGGGAGGAGTAAAATTAACCATTGATGTCAGTGTGGATAACTGATTTCACGTGAGGATAGATGCATAATGCAGCAGTCTCTGCAACCACATGGAGAAGCTGCACTAAGTTGACCTCTCTGAAATGGATTTGGCTGTCTCAGTTCCCTAGTGCCTGCTGCCCGGGGGCTGCAACGAAAGACATGGGCAGGAAAGCACAGTTGGGAGCCAAAGTGGGGAAGCCAGGCCTTTTTTTTTAATTATGGTGGCAGCTTGATCCTCAGTCTGCTTTAAGTAATCTTGAAGAACATAGCCTGTTCAAGGACCCAGCAGTCCACCATACCTCTGTCCCCCAAAAAGTAGAGATGGCCAACGGGAAGAGCAAAGTAGGATGACTCTAGTGACACTATTGTGCTGTGAAAAAGCTCAGTTTGGGAGGGAACTCAGAGTAAGAAGTGATTTGGAATCTGGACAGCTTTAGTTCATAAAGCAAAACTGAAATTATGAACATTCCCAGTTTAGCCAATCACTGAAGAAGGTAAATATCTGACATACTTAAAAGCCCTTGTAAGTACTGAAGGAATAGAATTGATTGTGTGACCTGTGAAAGACACAAGCATGTGCTAAGCATTTTGATGTATAAATGTGAAGTTGTGATTTGCCTGTAGTGGCGTGTGAGGAGCTTCTGTAAACATTCAAGTGAGCAATTATCTTTTGCAAGTATAGAGCAGAGCTGTAAAAATCCATCTTTGATGCCAGAGATAATCCAGTTCTGAATTCCTGCTGCTCTTGCTTGTGCACTTAACAGTACATAATTGCAGAGAGAACTTTGTGTTAACATGGACAATCAGAACATGATTTCTGACAGAATCTCAAGCTTTGGGATTAACTGTTGAGTTTTAAAAAATTACAGAAAAAGTTAAAAGACACTTTCTTAGTATTCAGATGGCTGTTTGGCTGGTTTTTTTTTTTTNCCATCTGAATAACAGCATTTAAAATGCAGAGCTAAGGATGCTTCATTCTTCTGGCACCAAAGAAATGGACACGATCACTTGTGCTCTGGCCAAGGGAGGATTACAGCCATGCCTCCACTGCTTTATCTCTTCCTAAGGACTCTCCAGATACGGAAGCTTAAGATGATGATAATAGTACTTTCTCCCTGCTTCCAAATCCTCCCTGGGACAAAGGTACAAGCCTTCCTGAGCAGGATAAGCAAGTATATGTCATGTTTCTTGGTAGGATGTGTGTTGGACTGTGCTAAGGTCATTCCTAGTTAAGTAATAGGAGACCGTGGCACTGAGCAGTCTTCAGCTGTTGATGTAGGTTCTCAGGGAGGGGTAGACACCCTTAGAGCTTGTTCAACACCATTTCAAGGAAGCATCTAGAAGCCTGAAGCTGTGCTTGCTAAAGGTTAATATAGGGTAATTTTCATGCTCAAAAAGAAGAGGGTTATTTTTAGCTTTCTCTGCTGAAGGATCCTCATTGTTGTAGAGATGTATGTGCTGATCTATTGCCTCTCTCTAAAATAAAGTCTAGGAATAGGCATCTATCAAAAGGTTTCTGCCTTCCCTTGGGTTTGGTGCTTGCTAAAGCTTCCTGAGGGAAGGGAAATGCTATGCGGGCTTTCTATTCAAAAGGAGGGAAATGTTTTGTCTTCCATTCAAATCCTAGCAAAGGCAGAAAAGGAATTCTGTTGACAGGCCTCTCCCAGAGACTATTCCTTCTGTTTACCACTTCCTCCTCCCAGTTTCATATTGTCAGGGAAGGCAAGTCTTCTGGCACATGTTTCCCATTTGAACTGCTTTAAGTCCCCTGCAATCCTCCTCAAGGTTTTCACCCACAAACACATCTCTGATTAAAGAAAGGCAAATAACAAAACTTGCTCTGCAAGTCATCTGTATGAGGTAGAGGGAGGGTTGCATGATAAGGTTGAATTGCTTTGATTATGCTGGGTTTCCAGAAGAAAATTACTCCTTTGTGTAATTTTTCTTGTACACATGCTCCATCCCATGACCAGGGCTAAAACATAAAATTTCTTGGCTTTGATGTAGGAAAAAGTTTTTCCACAATGAGAATCAGAGTCATAAAAGTTGTGGGTTTTTTTCCTGCAGTAGCAAATTAAGGGGCCAGAGGATCTGTGGAGCAAGCCTGGAAGAGAACATGTGGAGACTCATTCAGTTTTATTTAAAGCAATGCAAATTAAGGTACCCCAGTCAAGCATGTAATTGGATATACTTGGTCTTCTACTGTCTCTATTGTAGCTCAGTTGAAGGGAATTTATAGCAGGAGATACCTAGCCTGACTTGGACTTGCCAGCTCCTGTGTTTCTTGTATGATCATCAGGGAAGCAATGCTACTTCTCCCTCAGTATGTTTTCAGAATAATAAATTTGCCCTGGCATGCAGTTTCTTTTACTTCTGCTCATGTGCATGCATACAAGTGTGTTAAACCTTTATCTTGGTGTATGCCAGAGGCTCCCTTTGATTGTCCAAATGCAGTCAACAATATGAAGCAGACAGCTCCCGTGACAGACCCTAGGCAGAATCAGCTGTCCATTCCTGTGCTGCAGATTTCAAGATGCCTCTTGGAGATTCTGCAGAGCTAAGGACTATTTTCCATTGGATACATTCAAGTAGTGCATATGTATCTTAGCTGAGGTGAGAATTGCTTTAGTATTAACTGGGAATCTTGGAACGGCCTTTCCAAATTTCAAGAAAAGTTTAGATCAATATGTAAACTTTTTAAAAAAATAGCAAAGCATTGGCTATGCTCTCCAAAATTAATAACATTATGATGAATGTTTATAGAAAGTCTATGGAAGAATTCTCAAATAGATTTGTTAGTCTGCTCTCTCTAAGATCAAATGTAGAGATAGCCTCACTTCAGCTGGCTGGCTGCCACCATGCTTGCTCATCTCAGCTGAGTTTGTTAAAAAGCCCTTCCCTGTGAGGCATGCTGTTATTTTGTGACCCTTTGGTTCTTCCAAGGCTCCCACTCAGCTGTGATTTCATTACTCCAACTCTACTGCCTCTATCTGGTTCAGAGGATGACTTTTTGAAGATCCATCCTCTGAATGCTAGGCTGCCTCCCCTCTTTGAAAATGCCAGCACTGCTTTCACAAGTCAGATGCTTCCACCTGGACTGGCTGAGAACTCAGTGCTTAGTGAGGAATCTCTCTCCAAAAGTGTTCTATTAAGCCTGTGGAAGGGAATTTGCTGTCACTGGTAATTTTGGTCTTGTGTTTCCATGGACTGTTTGTTTGTGACTGCTGTGTTCCTTTGAAAATCCTACAGCAGACAGTTGTGGCTCTCTTCAGTAGAAGCAGCAGATATAGATAAAGACTACTGGTAGTAATCTAAATGTAAAGGAAGACTCAGGCTAGTGCAGGGCTCTGTTACCCTTCTGTTGTTGATATACCTGTTGTGCAATGGGAAAGCATCTTGCTGGAGGACATAATATCAGTGAAATCATTGGTGAGTGTCTTTATCTCCATATCTTACACAACAAATAAGGCTTTCTTTTTTAAAACACAACAAGCCCTTTGGAAAGCTAATTGCTCTGCTTTTTCTTGGAAAGGAAGGCAGAGTCCTGAACCAACAGTGTTTGCTTGTCCTGTGTCAAGCATATAGATAAAAACTTTGAGCTGTCTTCCTTTGCCATATCCTTTATGTCCTGCGTAGGCCAGGGCAGCATCCTGGTGGAAGTGTTCAGCTTCATTAGCCATGTCAGCCCTCTGCTTCTCTAATCATCAGAGACCTACAGGACTCTTACTACCTGAGTAGCACAGAAAATGTATGAGAGGAGATGTTTTTCTGCCTCAGAGAGCTTGTGGGTTAACATCCAAGAATATGCTGAAGTTTGAAAGGACTGTGTACATGAAGATACAGGGGTAGTGGAGGACTGATGGGAGGGAAAGTTCTTTATAGCTGGATGGTGAGTTGCATGAAGCTGCTTCCTTTTTTGGTAGGGAAAGACCTTTGACAATTAAGAGATCTGAAGTCAGCTGTGGCTGGGAAACCTTGCCTTCAAGTGTCTTCTATGATCTGGACACATGTCTCTGGCCTTCTCGGTAGTAGGACAAATATGTAGATTTCTACCTGCTTTGCTAAAGTAAGGTAACTGCACCAGAAGCCATGCTGAGCCTTAAAATGAATCCTGGATAGAAGGAAATAGCTTGTGAGCTTGTGCACTGCCCCAGGTCTTGCTTCAGCTGGAAGGCTTTTCCCTGTGACTGAAATGGGCAACGAGCCAAGCCCTGTGGCAGAACCAGGACTGCCAGACATACTGGTACACCCGAGTAGGTGAGCCTGCCTGCTCAGCAAAATCTCACTGCCCAGATGAGTTTGTCTCATTCTTCTGTGCTGCAGTGTCTGCAGGATTGCATCATTGCATCATTAACTTGTCCGCTCCCGTTACTTGATCAGATAACACTGACCAAGGGACTCCATTAACCTTTGGACACTTCAGTGACAGAGATCTTGGGGGTGGTGCCTGCAGGAGCACACAGCTGGGGAGCCACTTCTGATGTGGCTGAGGGAGAGGGTATCTGCTTGCACTACCTAGGGTAGGGCTGTTCCTTCACTCAGGAGTGCATGGGTACAGCCTTCCTGCCTGCCCTCAGGCTTCTCCGCATGGACCGACTTACTCCTTTGGGAGCATTGGCCAAGGCTTCCTGTCACAGGCAACCATGTGCTTAGCTCCTGCAGCTGGCACAGGCCTGTGAGTTGGTACTACCATGATCCTCCAAAGCAAGATTTCCTCATTCTCAGCATGCCCCAAAATGTGTTGCATTATTAAACTTCCATTATTTGGTGGGGTTTTTTGGGTGCTTCCCATTTTCTTCCTCAACCTTTAGCCATTCCTATATCTTTGACTCCCTGCCTTCACCAAATTCGTCTCATGAATGCTTTAGCATTTCAAATTGCCTTCTGCACTCTGCCCTACCCGCCTTGCCCCACCAAGCAGCCTACAACCAGGTCCCTCATCTGACCCAGGACTGGTTCTTTGCTTTCCAGTTCATGTACTAAAATATGGTTCTGCAGGTGGTCCTCCTGGTAGATGAATAGGCACTTGCTCAAGCCATTTGCTTCAAGCTTTTCAACTTCCATGTGTTTTCCAGGGTGCAGGGGAGATGTGAGCTGCCTTAGCAGTCTTCACCATCTTGATGGCTTTCTAGAAGAAACCTCTGTGTTTTTAATCTTGCCAGAGGAAGCTAATACAGCTCCTGTGCAGGTGGAGGTCCCTCCACTGCACACCTGCAGGCATATCCCACCTCATCCACTCAGGGACTTACTAGCATCTGTGTTCACAGCTGCTCTAGAAGATACAAATCAATGAGGTAAATGATAGAAAGCATTGGAAAACCAGCTGAGCTGTCTGGGCAAACCTCATTGCTTAAATATGTAGGACATCTTATAAGGAAGAGGTGGTTCATTTATATTCAGCAATTTTATTTCAATTCAGTAGTTGTATTAGTCTTAAATCCTTTTGATGGGTAAAGAGAGGGATGGTTAGATTTAGGGCAAACTGGTCAAAACTTTATGCTGTCCTAGAAGGTTAGGATACATCTTAACCAGATAACAGACTCAACAGAGCAATTTCTCTGCCTGATGGTTTTAAATGAGTAGTTAGGAAAGTCAGATTGGCCAGCAGAGGCTTTAATAATGTGTACATCTAGATTAACCACTCTGGAGAGTGGGGATTATCAGCTGTTGTGTAATAGCAGACATTTTCTTAATTGGGACAGGACTGACTGCAACAGATGCTGTGTTTGCTCAAGAAACCAGACTGTCACGTAATGCATCCAGAATGTGTATTTTGTTAGGCAGAATCATGCATGTGGATTACCACTTTCCTTTGCCTTTACCTCTTGTAAAAACACACTGCTGACCAGTCAGGAGAATCACTGCAGGTTGGGTTTAGTTTTTATTTGGGTTGTCAGTGTCGTGGTTTCACCCAAGTCAGGAGCTGAGCAGCGCACTGCTGCTCACTTGGGGAGAGGGGGGAGGAGGAGAGAAAAGAAAACAAAAGGCAAACCTCATGGGATGGGGTGAGGACATGTTACTGGTACAGCAGAGAGAGTGAAATAACAATAACAGGACTTGTATAGCAAAATACACAAAACTGGTGATACACAGTGCAGTGTCTCACTGAACCACACAACTCAGACCATACAGCTCAGGGCTTTATGTCCCCAAACTGTGCATCCTGAAGCATTGTTCTCCCCCCCTCCACCAGTCCCCCTTTATGCTGAGCATGATGTAATTGGAATACCCTCTTTGGACAGTTTGGGTCAGCTGTCCTGGTTGTGTCCCCTCCCAGCTTCCCAGGCACCCCTGACTTCTCATTAGTAGGGTGTTATGAAAAACTGCAAAGTCCTTGACTGCTTAGCAACCGTGTCATCAGCACTGGTGTCTTTGGGAACTCCCAAACACAGCACTGCACAGTCAGAATATTAACTCTATTCTTGCCAAACCCAGGACAGTCGGGTAAGAACTGAAGTTGATTTAGTACAGTTCCAGTTCAACAAAACTTCAGATCTACAGTGTGAGTTCAGTTCTGTCTGAGGAAAAGTTAACCCTATGTGACATCAGTACTCATGGTGGCTTCATCCTTATGCACATCACAGCGCTGTGACTTGATAAAGCCCTTGGAGCTGTTTGGGATCCCTTCATTCACATACTGCATATATATTAATATTTTTTTCTTACAGTGGGATGTGTTGTGTGCCAAGCAGGTGGTCAGAGCCAAAATTTCCATTGATTCTTTTTCTCTTTTAAAATGTAAGAAGAAAGGCAATGAATATTCCATGTGATTAGATGGATTAGATGTGATTAGATCCCAGCAGGTCCTGGAGGTGGAGTATTGCATGTTTACTGAAATGCAGCAGCACTTTCTGGTCCCTAACTAGTCTTGTCTGCAGCCAAGGATTCCTGGAAAAAGCACTTTATAGCCTTTTCAGAGCTGATCATGTGCTAGTTGGTATTTTGTTACTGCAAACAAATGTCTGTTACTACAGTTTGAATGAACAAGGAAAGGATTATGGGGCAATGCAACAGCCCTGGAAGAGGAGAACAACCTGTTGTGGGGAAGTTGAAGCTTCCCTTTGCTCTATCACACCCCCACCCCCATCCCAACCAAGAGCTGTCACTCATCTCTGACACTTTCTTGGATTGCTAGTATCTGTGTTTACATTTATGAAGAGATTAATTGTCAGTTAAACCTTCACTAAACCCTTCCCTGGGGTATGGCTGTCATTTAGAGGGTTTCACTTTTGTTTACAAAGGGCAACAGCCAGGGCTGCTGGGTCTGAAGAGCAGCTGGGAGCCCAGGGGTTCCCATAGGAGAGCTCACCCTTCCCACCCAGGAGGCAGCGAAGTGGGAGGAAAGGAGCATGGCAGGGCTGGAAAGACTGAGGTTACTGGCCCAAATTGAAGCACATACTCTCTCTCTCCATTCTGCGAGCCACCCTCTTTGTAAACCTCCTTCCTTCCAGCTAAGTCCTCTCCATTTGGCTTCTAATAATGGCTGTGTACTGAGGTGCTTCTCCCCTAGCTGAGGAGAGCTCCTGGGTTGTCAAGAAGGTTGGAAGAAAAATAATCAAGGCTGGACACTTGGCAATAGACTGTATTTTTGGTCTAGGTCACTTGTTTCATCCTCCCAGCCCCAGGCACAGCATCTAGCTGGAAGTTCATGGAGTAGAGAAGTTTCTACTTCACATTCAACAATGTGATGCTCTTTTCTAATCCAGCATTACAGCTTGTTAAGATCCATGCAAATATGTCAAGTTTACAATTTCTTTAGCAGCCATCAGGTGAGATGACAGGTATCCTCACAGGCTTACCTGAAATCAGGAGAGAATTAAATGAAGGCATGAGGTGAGACAGGGAAAGTATCCCAGCAGCAGACCAAGTGACACTTTGAGTCCTGTCAGCTAGTCTGAATCATGAGGAGAAACGTGCATTTGCACAGAATGATGGATTTTTGCTTAAAGGAGTGAGGAAGAGAGTGTGTGTGTTCATTTGTGTATGTGTGACTGTGTGCTTGAGACTGCATATTTGAAGAGTTATTGCATTTATTAGAAGACTTAAAACACTAAAAGTAAGAATTTTACACACAGACCACATTTTCCACTCAACTCTCCCTTCGAGATTTCTACTCTTTACTGTGGTAGAATTAAAAGGGAGAGTAATGAAACGGATTGCATTCAGGCCTCAGCTTCACTTCTCAAGTACTTAATCTCTCTCTGGCTAGGATTCAAATCTATGTCCTCAGTGCTCCATCTTTACAGGCTGCAGCCACTGAACTAGACAGTGTCTAAAGTGCAGATATTTCAGATCTTGGCTGCACAAGGCAAGCAAGAGGGGCCCTAGCGCAGCACAGCGCGTGCTAAACATCCCACAGGGAATTCTCTATGGGAAAGCCCTTCCAGTGGTGCTCCTGTCCTGTGATTGTTCTCTCCATACCTCTCTCTCTGCCTGGCTACCACTTCCACAGACAGCACCCTGGCACCTTACAAGTCCTGCATTTCTTGTCTAGTTTTGACAGATAACTGCAACAACAGAGGCAAAAGCATGGCAGGCGGTGCAGGCTAGCTGTGGGCGGGCTGCTCTGCCTCTGCTTGCACAGAAGCACCCGTGGTTGTGCGTGGTTGTGGTGTGCCCATCGAGATGGGGTAGAAGCTGCAGAGAGAGGCATCATTTTACAAAGCAAGCAGCCAGAGCAGGAATGCTGTCCAGCCTCTTAAACACACCCATTGAAATTTCTGCCTCTTCAAGCAGATAAAGTGCTGTTTCCCCCTCATTTTCCCCAAGCACACTACTGGCACGTGTGTCATTATGTCATAGAACTTTACGCTGCTTAACTACCTGGTGCAGCAGGCATGCACCAAATGAACATTGCTAGGCCCCTCAGGGAGCTTGATGTCACTGCTGGTAGTAGGAAGTTGGAGATCTCATAAAACATCAGTTGTGATTAGCTGGTAGGACAGGATGAAACTCAAACCAGGTTCATGTTGATGCAACAACGTACTGCTTCTGGCAAATATCACACCAGAATTATTCAGAAAAGGATTTTGATTGAAGGAGTGAAGAGCTGAACTGCAGACCTGATCATCTAGTGAGGCAGTATCTGAGGTTACTTAAGTGCCTGTGTTGTCCTCAAAGTTAGAAGAGCAACCTGCTCACCTGGGCAACATGATGGAAGAAATGGTTGAAACAGGTCTTCATGCATTGTCTTCTGCCAAGTGAAAGGAAGGTGGCCAGCAACATGCTGACCTTATAAATGGAGGACACTAAGCTCTGTTGTCCAGCCAGCTCCATAACCTCCACCCAGCGTGATGTTCCTAGGCTACCACCTGCACTCCCCCAGTGGTGGTGGGACCCACTGCTTGCTGTGCATACCTGAGGAGCACCAGACCTTCAGGGTCCCAAAGGCACACCATCTACCTGTGCCAGAAATCCTTTTCCAGGCTGCTAGTGTCTGCAGAGAAATTCCCCTGGCTGGTGGGTTTCCAAAAGAAGGGTGGTCTTCAGGATTTGCGTAGAAAGGTATTTTGACAGTGATGAGAGCACAGCCCTAGCCCTACCCTGATGAAACACACATTCTGATTTTCTCTCACCCAGCCTTTCTGAGTGTTTGCAAGGCTGGATTGGCCTTTTTGCACACACACAGTGAGCTGGGGAAAGGCTGCAGCATGGGCTGAGCTAGAGGTCCTCTCATGGTTGCTTGACGTGGCTTGAGTGCTTGAGATGTCCTGAAAAGCATCAGAGGAGTTTTACGGTCAAGCAAACTCTACTTAGGCTGAACTATCACTAGAACTAAGGCGTTGGCGTTATAAACCATTTATATGTATGATCATACTGGCAGCTATTACTCACTGGCATTTCTGCCAGGTCAGCACTGGCATGACACAGCCAGCAGTCTTCCTTCAAATCATGGGGACCCACAGCCCATAAAGTCTGTGGCTGCTGGAAAATGCCCGTATCTGTGGAGAAGAGCAGTGCTAGAAGCCATCACTTCCATCTGCCTGAGTTTTGCTCCAAGCACCTGATACCCCAGGAGAAGGACCTGCATGGAAGAGAAGCTCCTTCTCCCAGAGCTGCAGTAGGAGATTCTTCATCAGGGCTATCACTGAAGCCTTCTGTGCTATCCTGTTCCTCAGATACATTTCTCTGAAGTGTGACTGAGATTCTCAAGGGCCTACATGTCTCCTCAGCAGCTTTCCAGCTCCAAGAGGGTTTGTGGCATCCAGAGATCAAAAACTGCCTGCCCTGGGGACCCAGTCTAAGATGCAAGAAAATATTCAGGAGCTTTAGGCTGTGAATTCAATTATTTAACCTTGACTTACAATTGTTCCTTATATTTTTCTCCCCTGCCCCTCATTTCCTTCAAAAAATCAAAACATTGATTAATGATTAGCCTTGGTTGGATAACACACCAACCAAAACAGCTGGCTGATCCCAGGCCATGGTTCTGCAATCGATAGCAGACTGTTGCACAGCCTGATCACTCAATACGATGTGTCTGATTAAGATTAAACATGGAAATGTGATTGTATTTTTGATAGTTTAGCCAATAATGAGTTTATGCCGGCTTTCAGGCTGACTGAGTAGGGACACAGATCTGTACCAGCCTAAAACTTGTTGATAAAAAATAAACCAAGATCTACAAACTTTTTTTTTTTCCCTGATGAGGTCTGTAAGGGAGAATTGGTTTATGTTGGATCTCAGCTTTGCTTTGTGTCACAGTGGCAGTGTTTGATCCACAGGCAGTAAAGCAGAATTTTCTGTATCATTGAGCAGAGTTTTTGTATGCAACATGATTCCCAGGAATGCTTCTGGCACGGAAGCAGCCCTCTGCAGAGGCTCTTACCCAGGGCGCTGCTGGCAGGAGAAACCAACATCAGGTTCCAAGGTAGGATCTCTTTCAGAGCTTCTGTTGCCAATAGCCAGACGTGGAAGAGAGGGCCTAGTCCTCTCTCAGAGAGAGTCTCAGCCAGTCATCGCATCCCCATGGTGTGGAGTGGAAAAGGAGGGAAAAGGGAAAGCTACTTCAGGAACAGTGGGCAAGGAACACCAAAGGGTACCAAAACCAAGGATTGGCACACAAGGAAAGCAAAGACTGACTTCTGGAGTGCATTGCTGAGTCTCTCTGTCAGACTTCGCCAACTAAAGATGTAGCCAGACATCCCTTCTCTCCTAAATCATTTCCCCAGTATGGAGATCAGCATTTCTGGGACAGAGAAAAAGCAGGTTCTCCCAGATCTCCCTTGATGTGTCTTCCTTTTGTGGGGGTATTGGGCAACATCCCCACTGTTTGGTATGTTTTCAGATCCCTTGTTTCCTGGAAGCTATGCACTTCTCCCAGAATGTCTGTCTACATATAATACCCAGTCATCTATATCCGTGCAACTTGCTGCTTTGGGAATACTTCAACACAAAAGCAGATGAGCTTAATGCCATAAAGGAGGACTGGAGCCTTAGCTGCTCTGGTAAGTGAATGGTCACAGGAAACCCCCAAGAAACTACATCTAAGGGAAAGGCACAGTTGTCACGAGTGAAATGTTTATTAGCATACTGTTGAAAGTCCTAGAGGAGGTCATAAATCTACTTGTTTTTTGTGACTTGCTCACAGCACTCAAGAGTAACAGTTTTGTTGTATGAAAAGGCTCTTCCTGGCCAAAGTGATCATGGTTACAGGTGCTCTTAGCTGATCTCTCCTTATTTCTGCCTGTTCTTGCTCCAGCTTTCACACTTGTGGAATATGGAAGACAGTGTGACTCTCATCCCTCTGGAATAGGTGGATGCCTAAGACAGGAACCCAGCACAGTCTCAGCGGGTGATTGTGTCTGCAGCACAGGAGTGTTATGGGCCTAGTGGAGGACCAGGCAGCCCATTTCCTTTGCATTTCCAGAGAACAGGTGTTCTCACCAATCACAGATGCTCTGGGAGATAATTCAGAGATTGGAAAGTTGCTGTTCATAGGACATACTCAGTAGCACCAATTTCAATAGTTTAACAAGTCTTCTTGCCCTTTTCTTGCCCAAATTTCTCCCCTCTCAGTAAATGAGTATCATCTACCAGGAATCTGGATGTTTAGGAGCCAGGAAGAGATAGGGGTTGGGAGCTTCTTTGAGAGGATGCAGCAACCAACTCAAAGCAAAGCAAAGCAAAGCAAACCAAACCAAACCAAACCAAACCAAACCAAACCAAACCAAACCAAACCAAACCAACCAAATGAACAAAAAAAGCACATTGCTTTTATGTACTAGAAATGTTCATTTTGTTCCTGAGGCTGAAAATGGCAGGGAGCACAGCATACAGTTTGGAAGAGCTGATGGCTGCAGAGACAAGTAACAGCTCTGGGGGACATCAGTATGAGTTTCTTTTGCATTTTTTTTTTTTTGTAACATTTACTTTTTTCATCACACTCTCATCTCCAAAGGAAAAGGATTCAGCTCTTAGACAGGAGTTTGGTAAACCTTGGATACATGCTTTCAGAACACAATTGGTTCCAGGACAGGACCCCCAGGAGAAAACCCAATGCTACAGACATGTTATACATGTCCCTTATCAGAAATTATGCCCCCAACCTTGTCTTTGCTCCTGTCTAAGGCAGAGGTGCTCCAACATGGCTGCCTGGGCTGAAGACCCATCACCTCTGTGCCTGGCTGTTTCCAAGGGTGTCAGAATGTTTACACCTGAACTTATTTAAAGATAAAGGAAATGAATGGGGCAGGACAGGGTGGAGGCTGCTGTAATGTTAGCTCAGTATGACTGTGATAATTGCTGGCGGGGGGGGGGATTTTTTTTTGAGGGAGAAAGGCTGTTTTTGTGTTGTCAATGTACTGCTTAGGTAGTTAAGCAGAAGGAATGATACAAGCATGTCTACAACGCAGCCAGTATCAGTGACCAAAAATAAACATGTTATTTGACACATTCCAGAGCACCAAGCACCATCTCTCCCCAGGCATCTAATTGCTTTATTACTTGGCTTAATGAAGGATACTAACCCAGTCCCTGAACCTCCCAGATATGCTCTCTGCCCCAGACCTGGCTGAGCTGAGAGGGGTTGAAGCACTCTCTTTCACAGGCAGCTCAGCCCTGTGACACTGAAGCTGGGACATCACGGGCAACACCAGGCATCGGCGTGCCCCAGGAGGCAGCAGGACCAGACAATTCCAGCCTCGAGAAGGGGAAGGGAGAAGAGCAGGCAGAGTCTAATCCTCTGGCTCATTCTGCTGCCCAAGGATGGGAGTTGTGTGTGCCTGCTGCCCAAAGGGGTCAGTGCCTGCTGCTGTCCCTGACTCTCCTTGTCAGCAGTAGCCACTACTCCTCCCCATTCACCAGCAGCCAGCTTCCTCGTCCAAGCCAAAGCATGCTGTTGTCCTACCTACAGCCTTCCATGCAAAAGGACTTCCAGTGGTACCAGGACATCTACATCTTGGTACCCACTTATAAGCTGTGCATCTAAGCCTGAAATAGTGGTGATTTGGCATCCATTTGCTCTTATGAAGATGATTTGAAATTCCTGAGGGTTTCCAAAGCATCTGCTCAGGATTGCCAGATCTTATACAGGAGGTATCATGGTACAGGAGGTACCATGGCATACAGGAGTGATCCCTTGAAAGTGAGTAGGATACTTGTGGCATCTATATGCCAATGTGCAAACAACTAAGGTGAGGCCCCAGGCAGTCCAGCCAACCACACCCGAGAGCATTTCAATGCACACAGAAATAGGCACCTAATACCTCAGGGGGGCCTACAAGAAAGATGGGGAGAGGCTGTTCAGTAGGGCCTGTTGTGACAGGACAAGGGGGGATGGTTTCAAAATAGAGGGAGGGAGATTTAGATTGGATATTAGAAAAAAGTTCTTTACTGTAAGAGTTGTGGAGCACTGGAACAGGTTGCCCAGAGACGTGGTGGATGCCCCATCCCTGGAGACGTTCAAGGCCAGGTTGGATGAGGCCCTGAGCAACCTGATCTAGTTGGGGGTGTCCCTGCTTCTTGCAGGGTGGTTGGACTAGATGACCTCTGGGAGTCCCTTCCAACTCTAATCATTCTATGATTCTAAATCCAATCAGCTGGGCCAGTCCTCCTGACTTTATGGCTGCTTGGGAGCTGAGACACCCAGCTCCCATTTAGGTAATAACTGTCAGACAACTAAATATAGGTGCTTATATCTGAAAATTGCATCCTATCCCTAAAGCAAGGTGACAGTTGTCTCACCTTTCTGGTGTGATCGTTGTACTATTTGTACTAACTCATACAGACTAGAAATTCTTCTCAACCCTTCGGCATAGCACGAGGGCCATGGAACACTATTTCTCAGCCTGCCTACCAGGAGTCAGCAGCACCTGGGCTCCTAAGTTACTTGGGATATTCTTGTTTTTGTTTTTTTTTTTTTTTAAATGTAGCCACATTTATTAGTCTTTTGAAAGTACAGGGTGTGTTTAATGACTGACTCTCAGGGATTTCTCAGGCATTCTGGGAAATAGCAGTGTTATTCTTCTTATCTTTCCTTTTTTTTTTTCTCTCACGAACCAGATAGAATTTGACATGCTGCTTTCCATGGGGTTTTGTGTGTCTGTGCAAATGTAGGGAAGTAGCTGACAATCCATAATGTGCTCTGACAAGATGCAAATGGGCTGGCAGTAACCAGTGACCTTTGAAAGCTTCTTGGGATGTTTTCCTAGACAAGTTGGATCCCACTGAGCTGGTGCTAAACTCCTCTCCATCAATCTTCCTTTCTTCCTCTCATTTTTCTCAGCTGCCTTCTCCTTGGCTGGCCACTAAGCTGGGAACCTACTTTACAGTTAATATTCGTTTCATGTAAAGAAACCCGTAATATCCTTTCCTAAGAATCCTTGGGACATTACACTGGAATTAAAGTCAGAAGGACATGCCAGGGCCCCTAAAATACGCAAGCAAAATTAACATTCAGATGAGAAAACCATGGGCAGTCAGACCTCACCACAGGCATATACAGCTGCTCCCTTGGTTTTGGGAAGGAACACAGCCTCCATGGGGTAGGAGGGATTTCCAGGTCTGGGGCTGTGTGTAGGGACCGAGTGCTTGGTGTGGATAGGCCCTGATGTCAAGGCTTTTATCAGAACAATAAAATACTGCCAGTGAGTAATACCTAAAATAACAGACGAAGTCATGAACACATTGGAGGTACCTGGGGCTTTGGATGGGATTGCACCGATAGGCGTGTCCGGACAGAGGCACAATGTAGAGCAAAGGGACACTCGTCATCGCCTTCATTCATTAACCATTTGGGACAGCAATTTGGGCAAAGTGAGTCAGTGCTCATGAGCAGACACAACTGCACCGTCGGAGAGCAGGGCTGGGCAGAGCGAGACACCAGGAAAGGCACCAGGAAAGGCAAACCGCCCTTTTCAGGAAAGGAGCCCATGACTCTCACTGGTGCACGCGAAGGGATGAGCGGAGGAGACGAGTTCCTGCACGCAGATGCAGCACCCAGCCAAGGAAGGTGCCTGGAGCCAGGTTGGCAGCCACTCTCCCCGCAGGTGCTGCGGGGCTGTCTCCATTCCTCGATCTCGTCTGCCACTGTACCGTTTGCGTCCCACAAGCTCCTCATCTTCCACCTTGCAAGCGGTTATCTGGCAAGAAAGCACGAGGCAAAAGGCTTAGTTGGAGCAGGGAGGGGACGCACAGCTATTCATAGCCACAGTCCCCACCTATATGGTGCTAGGAGTCAGACAGGGAGGTCCTTTATCAGGCGCTGGGCTGAGCAGTATTCAGTCCTGTCCCTGCGCTGAGACAAGCAGCGGCTCCTTCCCCACCCCAACCGAAGGGGTGAGTGCCCTGCTGACGTCAGGAGGCCTTACTTCATTTCCTGGCACGGGACCGTATTTTCATAGCCCTGTCCTGGGTGAGGAGAGGCGGTGGAACTGGAATAGGCGTGCTCAGCCACACCTCCCCGGCCCTCCAGCTGTTAAAGCTCCCGCGGAGGGAGAGCGTGGGGCTGCTGCTCGGCTGGGGTTAACAGGAGCGGAGGTGACTCTTACTGGTGTTTGGGAAGTTGCCGGCGCCTCCTTGTTGGTTTCTCCAGGCAGGACCCAGAAAGGTAATTCAAGGCAATGTCATCCAGGATGCAGGGCAAACCTGCCTTCTGCGGCTGGGGTGGGACAGCGTGCGGGACCGTGGCTCTGCGGGATGGGGAGCAGGGGCATGGGTGTCATCAACAAAGAGATTGCCTTCCACCTTTGACCCTAGCATGGGATTGCCAGCTGGGGCTGGAGGAGGTACAGCAGGGTCTCTTGGGAAATTATTTGAAATTCGTGGCTGGATGGGTGTATTTATACACAAGTATCCATGAGAGAGGATGCTCTGGCTGGAGGGAAGGATCTCGGTGAGAACCATGATTTAGGGTAAGCTGTGAAGTGGACTCAGCGGTAGCGAAGTGACTGCAGCACAGGCTCCCTCACCCAGACTGCAGAGCCCCTTGAAAATCCCAGACACTTGTGCAGGTGCTGGAGGAAAAGACCTGGCTTCTGGGGGTCAACACAGAGACTCATCCTACCTCACAGTGCATCTACCCTGGAAAAAAGGGAAAGGGAGCAAAAATCAGCACAAGTGGCCCTGTTCTCTGAGGTGATAAGGTTCTTTCCATCTTATTTTTTTCCAAGTGCTGTGGCAGTTGGCTGTGTGACAGCTCACACTTGCAGTAAGCTCCGGCCAGGACCTAAAGCTGTGGGTGTGCTCTGTGCTGCCCTGGGGTCTCACGCTGGCTCTTTGGGCTCCCCACCTGCCCCGACAGTGGGGACTGGTCTGTACCTGCCAGAGATGTGAATAGAGAAGCTTAACTGCTCAAGGGTAAACAACTGTGGTTAAAATTGTAGCGTTTTCTCTCCAGATTTTGGGAAAGGTTTTTTCTTTAGTACCCATAAATGTCCAGATATCTCTTAGGTATTCGTGCAAAAGATTATGTAACCCCCAAATTTTGTGATTTACAGTTGTTCAAACTCCCTGCATGCCTTTTTCACCAATTCCATTCTCTCCATCAGAGTTCAGAGATCCTGCATATTTGCATAATTTGCATTTTATTGTAGCCAGCTTTTTAAAGAGCTGTACATCTCCTTTTGCACTTGAGGTTAAAAGCTGGAAAAATACTCCGCCATTTAGAACCAAATCACACTGAGGCATATGTGGGGCTGGGAGTTAATAATACTTTCTCCCTTCATTCATCCTTTGATTAGATCAACTGCCATTTACTGAAGATGCAACCTCCTCTCACTAAAATCTCTTGGAAGGGTTTTAGAACCAGCTTCATAAACCACACTGTGTCATTCTGGAGGCAGAAAATGAACACAAATGACTTAGGGAGCACTAAACACTAAATTTTTCAAGGGGAACTCTTTATGTCTCGGAGAAGAAAGGCCTTGGGTTTCCAGAATAGGTCACTATTAAGGCCGGATTCCCCCATTTAATGCTGATACTGTTTTGGTAGATGTTTGAGGCATGAGCCTGACTGAGCAATTTGGTACATAGAAAACTGTGCCTGGCCCTGGGATCTAAACTCACTCAGTGCCTGCACAATGGGCCACCAAGCACTCAGCACCCTCCTGCTCTTGCTTCAGGCTTGCAACAAAGCAGGCAATTCAGTTTGTCTAGGGGATGGGCAGAGCTCACCTGAGCAACACTTTTATCCCTGGTAGGTTTAAACCAGGCTTACTCAAGACAGCACTGAAATCATGATGAAACAGCAGGAGCACACTGGGTGCAGTAGAGACCTTGTCCATCCTTGACACATAGACACCTCAAGTGTTAATTTGGTTACTTCTTGCGCAGTGAACCGCATGAGTTCTGACATGTCAGGCAATATCTTGGGGAGAGGACTGAGGTTTTTGAGACAGTTCTGGTACCTCTGTGCTTCTGTGAAAGAGGAATATGAGTTTGGGGCTCGTGGTAGTGGTCTATATTTGCTATTTAATTTGGAGTGAGATGAGCTAAGAGGAGGTTAGTTATGTGCAGGGTAGAGAGCGGTTGAAGTGCTCCCTCATTCATACCTGTAAACCAAAGCCAGAAATGTTTCAGAGAAAGTAATAGAGACTAAAAAATCGGAATAAGGAATTTCCCGTTCTTCACTACTCATCTCTGAGTCTCACTGGTACAAAGGTGCTGCTATTTTTTGAGCTTGTCAAAAGAGTGTAAGCTGTATTATGACTAACAGCTGCTCTTGTATCACAAAAGTGACGAGGCAGCTCAGTCTCTCTGCTGCAGGGCACCAAGCTAACGCCTGCAAAAGCGCCTCACCTTCTCCTCTCCCCACTCCACACACTCCTACGACATTGCACAACCCCAGGCACAGTGCGGAGGACATGCAAGGTGAATCGCCTCCTGCTAAGGGGCTCCGCCTCGACGGAGAGCCAATGCCACACAGGGGGATGGCGCCGCTCCCACAGCCCCATGTCCTTAGCACTGTGGTGTCCTTGTCCAGTGGGGTGGGGATGGGTATCTGTCCTGTCTCTGTTTCCCCTCTGCTGGCAGCATCCAGGTGTTTGGTGTGACAGCTTGTGCCTTTTCTTCTACAGGTTTGGGGAAACGCTTCACAGCGAGGTTGTACAAGGCGGCAAGAAGATGACGACGCCACCTCCCCGAGGCTGTGGCAGCATCAATTCTGACTATTATCTGCTCTGTGACATGGAGCAGGCTTGGGGGATTGTCCTGGAGTCACTGGCTGCAGCTGGTGTCCTCGTCACTATTTTCCTCATCTGCTCACTCTTCTTTCTCATCTGTAAAGTACAAGATAACAGCAAGCGGCACATGATCTCCATCTATTTCTTCTTTCTCTTAGGCATGCTCGGCATTTTTGGTCTCACTTTTGCCTTCATCATTAAACTCAACGACAGGACGCGCCCCACTCGCTTCTTTCTGTTTGGAGTCATCTTTGCGCTCTGCTTCTCATGCCTCCTCACCCATGCCTGCAACCTCAACAGACTAGTGAGAGGAAGAAAGCCCTTCTCCTGGCTGGTGTTGCTGCTCCTCATTGTTTCCTTTGCCTTGGTACAAGTGGTGATCAGCACCGAGTACTTAGTCACCATGCTAGTAAACCAGAAAGACAAATTTCTGAATATGTCTGTAGAGGAGACCAACAAGGACTTTGTCATGCTCTTGATCTACGTGCTGTTCCTGATGGCTCTGTCCTTTTTGGTTTCCATATTCACATTCTGTGGGTCATACAAAAGCTGGAAGAGGCACGGGGCACACATCTTTGTCACTGTCCTGTTCTCCATTGCCATTTGGGTAGTGTGGATCACTATGCTCACAAAAGGCAACTCTGTTTTAAACAAAGAAAACTGGAGTGATCCTGTCGTGGCCATTGCTCTGGTTTCCAACGGATGGATCTTCCTGATAATGTATATTGTCCCTGAAATTTGCTTCCTCACTGCTCCTCTGAGGCTGGGGGACTACCCTCCAGAAAATGACTTCTGCCAACCCAAGTTCATAAAGCAGGCAACTGGAGTGGAGAACCATGCCTACAGCCAAGATGAAATTATGCAAGGTACGCTGAAGTGAATGACTTCACTGTCTCTCAGCCCTAAGCACACATGCACCACCCATAAGCTAAAAGGGACAGGAAGGCTACAAGAAAAGATTTGAGAATGATGGATAATTTAGAGGTAGGAAAAAGTTTCAGACTGATGAAACTTCAGAAATGTAAGTGAAAATGTATCTATCTCCAGAGAAGAGAAAAAAGACTAAGGACCAATGCAAAAGTCAAAGACATGTAGGAGTGACGAGTAGGAGACTAGCTGAGTGGGTGTCAGGACTGAGACATAGCTCTTTATGATTCTGCTATGTCTGTGAAGTCTGTGTAAAAATACAGGAGGGTTTTTTATTTGTTTGTTTCTTAGCAATGCTCCAGATCTTCAGATGTCTCCAGGTAATAGCTTGGAGATTATTTATTCCAGTTCTGATCTGGCTCCCATTATGTACTTAAAAATGAACCCGTCATCCAAAAATGAGGCAATGCAGTCTTACTTATCTGTAGGAGTCTGTGTGCTTAATTGGCCAAAGCAATTGTTGCAGCTTCCCAAATCTCTGGGTAGGAGATGTGACTGCACTCCCTGCAGATCTGCTGCTGAGAACACATTTGTGCCCTGGAGTCAGAACTCAAGGTGTGTAAAAGATTAGCAGAAAAAGGCTGTGCTTTCCCGGGCAATACTGCAGAGGGGGGTCTGGTGCATACAAGTGGGAGGGATTTGGCCACTGGTGATGATAGTAATTGTGAGGTAACAGGAGGTGTCTAAACTCCAAGGCCACCTATGTCCTGTTATTTGCAATACCATTCATTCCTGCTTTCATGGGGAAATATTTAATAAGTCACCTGCCTATGGATTTTAACCCATTCCTGCCAGCATATTACAGAGTTTGATTAGTCTAAAAGCAGCTGCTAATCACAGAATCACAGAATGTCAGGAGTTGGAAGGGACCTCAAAAGATCATCTAGTCCAACACGCTGCCTGAGCAGGATCACCTAGATTTAACCACACAGGAATGTATCCTGATTGGTCTTGAATGTAGCCACAGGCCCTTTGAGTCTCCCATGATGTCGTATTTCCAAGCTACCATATAACACTAACTCAATAACTTTTCCCTTCTCTTCTCTTGTGCCTCAGGAGATACAGGAGACCTCAGCTACTCCCCATACTCTCATCACTTTCAGATGAAGGTAAGTCCACATCCCCTTCACACATTTCACCTTGTGTATCTAGCTATTGTTCAGGTGCTGAAGGAAAGAAGGGGCAGAGGTAGATGGACCTGGAGCAGGCTGTGTGGAGGCAGGCAGGTTCTTTGCATGGAGATGGGCAATACCATGGCATGTGTTCATGGAAGTGCCCGTCGCTGGTGAGGAGAGAGCTGTGACATGTCCAGGGACATGGGGAGGCAAGAGGTGCCCAAGGTAAACTCTGAGGTTGTGTGTTTCCATACTTCTGGATTTGACATCACATAAAAAATCAGTATGCTGTGTCCTTACCTCAGGAGATTGTGCTCCTTTCCCCAAACTGTGCCCTGAATGTATTCCCACTGGCAGTCACTGGAATTTGGTCGGTCTGCCTGTGCCCACGTCCATTCACCCGTCCCTCAGACCACATCTGTGGTAGCCAAACCACCACAACAGCCTAGCTGCATCATCTTGTTAGCAGTCAGCTAGTAGTTCACATCATGTACCCACGTATTCTCTGGTGAGATGTCTCCATTACTGCTTTGTTCTGCCAGGATCCTTTTCCACAGCCCCACTGACCACACTCTCAGCTCCGCCTCTCCTGTTCTGTTCTTTTTTTAAACTCTATTCAATCAATTCTCTCCTGTTTTGAGAGGTAAAGACTTTCTTGCTTCCTTTTCAGACCATCGACCCCCAAAATGACTTCTCCATCCCTCGGCCCAAGGCCCGGACAAGCCCATACCATGATTACACTGGTGGGAGAAGCCCCATGTAGCAGCTCTGCAGGGAGCAAAGAGACTCAGCGCCCATCAGCAGAGGCGTGGGGAATGGGACGCGTGGTGACAAGTGAGTCGATCCTGCAGAAGAGACAGAATAAACCCACACCAGCAAAAGAGGCGAAGGGTCCTCTTTTCCCAGCACAGGCACCCTTGTAGCCCACTCTCATTCCTCAAACACAGTTTTCAGACACTGCTCTGGCCACCCTGTCCCTGCTCACGCCGTTTGTCTGTGGGATGGAGCTCATCTCTCCTGCCAGAGGAACGCACTGAGAAGAGCCTGTCCTGGTCTATTTTCAGCAGGAATGCTGCAGGGCTAGAGCAGCAGGAAGATCATCAGCTGGGCCTGTGGCTCTGCCCCAGCCAGGCATTGCTTTGATCAGCTTTCAGGGATGCCTGTGCCCCACGTGTGACAGGAGAAGAGGCAGGAGCAGGAGCATCAGCCCTACACATCACCACTCCTGCCTGCCTGCAAACACATCTCAGGTACTGTGAAGAACACCTTTATCCACAGTTGCTTTCATGCCTGCTCCCAGCCCTGCCTGGCTGTCACCCAGAGATCAGTGGAGAAGAGACAGAGAGAAGAAAAAGCATTCCTTTTTTCTTCTTCATGTTTGCTTCCAACCGCATCCGCATCACCTGAAGACACAGTGGAGAGGGTGAAGAAAAAAAGACAAAAACCATGAAGGCCTATTTACCTTGACACATTTTCTGATTTGTACCCTAGCATCAGCTTCTCCTAGCACAAACTCCTGACCACGTGCCCCAGCTGAGGTCCCCAGGGTGCCTGCCCACCCCTGCAGACCCTCCCTCCCCACCCCTGCCACCCCAGGCTGTGGATCCCTGCAGACAAAACCTATTCTGTGCAACTACTTGCAGTACCCTAGCGGGTTCTAATCCCATGCACCTTGGAGCTCTGTGTGTGTGGCATTAACACAAACATTTCCAAAGCAGCCAGGTTACAGTGAGCAGACATCCTTCCTTGCAGGAATGAGTGAGTGTGTGCATGTGTGTGTGTACTTTGTGGACTGCACCCTGGCAAGGAGCAGTGAGTCTGCAGAGTTGAATCATTCCGTAGCCTGCTTTATTTGATAAATAGCTTTCCGTGGTATTTCATATGTAATTACATAGAGCTCTCTAAGTGGGTGTATATGGTACACTAGTGTCAGACATTGCTACATATTTATTTAGTACTTTGTATATGGAATATTTAATTAATAAAACTCCAAACAGCCTGACTACAAGAAACTGATGTTCTTCCTCGAGGATGCAATTCCTCTGAGAGCTGGTGAGGTGTAGCAGATGCACCCTCCACAACAAAGATCAAGTAAGATCTGACAAAAGCCTGCAAAAAACATAACAGAACTTCCCACCATGGCTCATGTTATGCCCACATGGGTGCAGCCATTTCAGTTAAAAGGTGAAGAAGCTGTGGCCTCAGGACAATGGGAGGGCTGCGTGACCATATCTGACCACAGCTCAGATTCGAATTACATATAAACAAGGCCCCTTGAGAGAGCCATTTTGGGTCAGTCTCCCTCCGAGCAATGGGTCTATAGTCAGGAGCTCTCCCCACGAGTTGGGATGCCTCCTACAGCTCATCTTCTGTACAGGGAGGCCTCATCTTACCTAGGTGAGTGATTCTGTGCATTTTGGGTCATTAACCACAAACCTAAAGAGTTCTTCAGTCAGCTGTGCAGTGTTAACTCCCGTGCGACAGCCCAATCCTGTGGATTGTTAATACTTGTCGGAGTCTCAAAGTGGTTTCGGTTAGATTAAAACTTAGTTTGATTTTGTTGCCATCTTGTAAAACCAAATCCCATTTTTAGTTTGTTAGTTGGTCTGGCTTGGTTTGTGAAATCGGTGACATGGGGGTGACAGTGATGGGTTGGGATGGGCCACCTAGGAGGTTTCAGCTGGGGGAAAAGTGGCAGAGATGCTGGTTTCTTTGAAGCTGTCACTGGACCAGAGATCAGCTGTGTGAGGGTACAGAAGAGGGTTAGTACCTTCTCCATGCTACTTTTCTTTGATAAAGAAAGCTGATTCAATGTTAGAAGTGCTTAAGAGATGAAGGAATATAAACCCAAGCCACAGGAAGCATATTTATGAGGAGGGATGCGATCTTTTCATCACTGCATGTGTATGTGTCTGCTGGGTCTATAATCCTGTATTTATTCACTTGTGTCTTGCTTGGTACTTGCATAATGAAGAACTGGAACAGAGATTGTAGGTATTTAATTCAGCTTGTGAAAATATGTCTTTCTAATGTTCTGTTTGAACATTAGAAACATAAAAGAAAAATTATGATAATTTTTTTAAATCTCTTGATGGTATGAAGTGGTGATGTCCTATTCTTGAGGCCTCCTCTGCTATAGGTTTTTACATGGTATGCTATGCTACCACCATATATAAATACAAGAAAGAAAGCCACCTTCCTCAGGCAAAGTGCTTTCCAGAATATGCTAGGCTGGGCCTTCCCTTCTCTGCCTAACAGCATTGAAGGACAATGCAGGGACATTTCAAAGAATCATGGAATTATTTGGGTTGGAAGGGACCTGAACATCATCTTTTTCCAACACCCTGCAATAGGCAGGAACACCATCCACTGGACCAGGTTGCCCAAAGCCCCATCCAACCTGGCCTGGAACTTTGTCAGGGAAAAGGCAGACACAGCTTCTCTGGGCAACCTGTGACAGTACCTTCTGAGCCTTCTGTGCTTTCCACCCTTGAGATGAATTAAAGCCTTCCTAGACATTGGTTTGAAATGCATCATGAGATATCATTCCTTCTAGTAAGTTTGAGGTGGAAACTATGCTTACCCTCCCCTCCACCTACACAGTTCCATATGTGCAACACTGAGGATGGGAGAGAAAACTCAGGGGCACCAACACAACATTGGGGAACAGATTGGGAAGGGATATGTGAAGCCATGATGCAAGGTCTTGATTTTGAGACTGAAGATAGAAGGGATGTGTCTGAAGCAATACCAGACCTTTGAGAAATGAGGTTTACAAGCTGTTGTGGTACCACTGATGGCTTAAATGTAGCTTGAGTATGTCTCAGGAGGAGCCAACAGTGTTAAATAAAACAGAGCCACTTCCCCTGCTTCAGTGGGGTCTGGTAGAGTAACGCAATGGGCTCAGAGAAGAAGTAAGTGCAAAGTGTGCTCTTACCATGTGTGCTTTCCACATTCCAGACACTCACCAACTCCTTCACTGACTGCCACAGATCAGAAAGTGCCTCCCAAATCTACCTTGGCGCCAGAGGCAGCAGAACTGGGAGGGATGAGGGACACAGTATGCACTCCCTTGATTGCTTGGTGGTTACTCTGCATGCTGCTTGGTAGAGTGAAAATCTCCTTCCACACATTTACGGCACCTTTTAGAGTAAATTTTTGAATCTCTGTAATGACAGAGATGTTATTGTGCATGTGTTCAATATTAAGGCAGCTTTGGGTGAGGGCTGATATAAATGCCAAATTAAATACAAATTTTTGTGGAATTTGGCACTGGTGGGAAAGGAGTGGTGCCACTCAGCAGGTTTCTCATGCCTTGGGAGAGGCTTTTAGGAAAGCAGCAGTTTCCTTGTTAAACTGAGCTTAAACAAAATCAGTTGGCCAATCAGTCACACAAACACAAGTCCTGGGGAAATCCTACACTGGCAGGGCCAGACAGGCCAGACTCAAAAGGAACAAGTGAGTGGAGAAGGCACAATGTCACCTGATCTTTGTTCTGGTTTTCCCTAAACTCTGCCCACTGTATGGACAGTAAGTCCAGTAAGTTTTTGATCAGATGGGACCTCTGGACATGTCTAGAAACGCTTTTGCCCTGAGCAGGGCTCACCTCAGAGGTAGACCAGATTGTCAGGGCCTTGTCTGGGTAAACCTTGAATATCTCAAAAGGTGGAGGTCCCCACAGCTTCTCAGAGTTCCTGTGCCCATGTCTGATCACTCTTATCAGGCTTTTTTTTTAAACTTATGTCTAAACAGGATTTCCCTTGTAGCAACTTGTCTGTCACCCTTTGTCCTTTCACTGTGCCCCTCTAAGAAAAATCTGGTCCTATCTTCTCTATAGCAACCATTTACTTAAGAGCAACTGGATCACCCTTAGCCCAAGAGGGCCACTCTGAGGCTGAGAGGCTCCCTCAGTCTCCCTTCCTGGTGAGTGCTCCAGCCAGCACTCAACTTCTTAGCATACCCCTTGTCAGACTTATTCTACTTCATCAATCCCTGTTGCAGTGAGAGACCCAAGATACAGCCTCACAGTGCTAAGCAAAAGGAAGAACCCACTTCTCCCACCTTACTATCTTCACCCTTACTCATGCAGCCTGGTATGTGGTTGGCATACTTTGTCATGAGTATGTACCACTGAGTAATGTCTTCTTCAGGTTCATTTTCCCCAGAACCAGTTACTCCCTTTGCCCTGGAGGAGCTAATGTGGTTATAAATAGAAGTGACTGAGCAGTCCTGAGGTTCTATGTCTACCACAGGTGGTTTCTGGCTCCTGGCAGAAACAGAACCCAAGGTTGCTCATGAGCCAAGGGCTGCAGCCACAGCTGCCTCTCCCAACAATGCTGCCTCCCAGAGAAGGGAGTCCAAGGGCTCCTGCCGACATCTGACTGCTTTCCAGGGGCTCTGAAAGCATCAAGTGGGTGTCCCTTAGCCTCAGCAAGCCCAGTCCTTGGGTGGTTCTGGGTCACTCCATCCAGGATGGGGTAGGTCAGCCAGGGTGACCAGCTGTGCTTGATAAATCTGTACCCTTACTGGGTCACCCATCCATGGGGACTCAGCCCCCTCTGCCACAAGGTGGTCTTTACCTCTGAACTGAGCAATGCAGGACAGTGGCTGTGGGAGTCCCTACATGGTGTCCCTGTCCCACTCCAGTCATCCTGGTGTCCCATGTCTGCCTGGGACTTGTTTCCTCTCCCTACCTCCAGCACACTCATCGTTCTGCACCCAGGGCTGTTCTGTGTCCCCCCACCCGCTCCTCCCTTAAAGTCAACATGCCCTGCCACCAACAGTTTCTAGGGAAACTGGTGTTTGCTTTGCCTTCACTGTGGTGACTAGCAGAGCACTGCACTAGCCGTGAGGAGAGCCGCTTTCTGAAGGGCCAGGCACGGAGCAGGAGGTGCCCTCCTGACTCCCCAGGCTGATCTTGTCATCTATGTCTATAGGGCTCTGTCTAAGAGTAAAACCAGTAACAGGCTCACCTGGGGAGAAAGCAAAGGCTGTGGCTTACCAAACGTGAATCTTGTTCTCTAATGAATTATTCAAGGACGGAAACAGAATGTCGAGTCTCCAACACACATCACTATCTGCTCTTTCCCACAAAATGGTCTGTATTGGGGCTGAAATGCTGGAGCAGAAGTGTGAAGAGGTGCTGAGAGTTCTAGGAGAGATCTATAATCACGAGGAGAAAGGGACCTGGGTAGCATCCTCGACACCAGTGCTCCACGTTTCCCTGCAAACCGGCACTGTAATGGCTTTGCCAGGCTGACCGGGACGTCTGGATCTCAGCAATTAGGCACCTTGGTGCTTGTTGCTCAGTGCCGGCCCGTGATCCAGGGCCGCTGGGTGGTCAGAGTTAGGAGCTGGGCAGTTCCCACTGGCGCTCTGGTTTCAGCAGCCTCAAACTGGCTGTTTCCCTGGAAGGAACTGGCCGTGAGCCTCAACCTCCCCCACCGGAGACTGACGCTGAGGGAATGAGGAGACCTCCAGGGTGGTCTCCAGACCAGACCCACCGGCATAATTCTACCAGGAGTGACAGCAAACCCCGGTCCCCACCAGGGTTCAGGCTGCTGGTTCCTGGCAGGAAGCGACGGCAACGCCAGGGCCGCGGGGCGGGAAGGGACGGCGGCCCAAGCGTTAAACCGGCGGCTCCTCCCAGCAGCGGCCGCCAGGTGGCGCCCTTGCACCGCGGAGCCCCGCGCCGCGCAGGCCGGGCTGCGGCCGCCGCCTCCGGGCCCCGACCTGGCGGGGAGGGTGCGTGGGGGTGAGGGGGCTGCTCCTGCCGCAGGCTGAGGCCTCTCCGCCCCCCGGGTGGCAGCGCCTGGGACTCCTTGTTGGCATTAAAACAGAAACCCAAACGAGCCCCACATCTCATTAATATTAAACCCGGTTTTAAATTCAGATATTTCACGGCCGTTGATTGAACGTCAGTTTTTGCTCACATGAAATGATTTGACTCAGCGTGATCCAATTAAATACACCCAGAACCAAAGAAACAGCCAACACCCCCCCAAAAAAAAACATATAAGCCTTTCCAGCCTAGAAAGAAAGTTTTTCCACTGTGACGTCCCACTTGTTTTATACAGCAACACAAAGCCAGTCTCTGAGCTCATGTGGTCTAAGGCACAGGTTGGTTTGATCTCAGGTAACCCTGTCCTGCACTTCAGCTGCTGCCTGGAGAGCCTCCTGCCCAGCTCTGGTGAGGAGCCTGTGGGCAGGGAGGGTCAGTCAGGCCCCAGATACTGTGCCACAGGCTCCTGATGCTTCATGAGGCTGTGGGAGATGGACGGTCGCTGAGGTAGGGCAGCAAGCAGGCAAGCAAGCATAGTTCTGGGCAACCTGGCTGTCCAGGAAGATTGTGTCTCACTCCCCAACCTGTCCAGCCTCCCAAATGGAGTCCACCAAGCTCCTGGTCCTGCCTAGGTGGGACTGTGCTGGTCTGCAGGACAAAAGGTCCCCATGTCAAAGCTGGGGACATGCAGCAACACATGCAGGACAGTTTTATTACACAGAGAAGATGCAAGGAGATAACACTGCAAGGAGCTGCAGACAAATAACATGAGCTGTTCGTGTCCCTTCTTCTCCTTACCCACCACCACCATTATTGCTCTATTTCAGGGCTGTGTTGAGGTTCTCCTTGTTACATCCAGACTTCTGAGTTTAAGATGGCAAATGATTTGTGTGAGATGAGACCTTGGCAGAGCCGGGATGAAATGCCCAGCTCTTTAGTGCAAGTCACCTCACAAGCAGATGTGGTCACTGATGTGAACGATGTGTGCACTTGTTTGAAGGGAAAAGGGTTAGAAAAGTGTACTCATTCTCCTGGCTGTACCAGATGGTCTATGGACAAGATGAAAACAAAGTTTTCCCATCGGGACAGACCTGTCAGTTTCTGGCAGTGTGGAAAGCTACCGGGTTGTGGAGTAGGAGTCTGGTGGGCCAGAGTATGCTCAGTTCACCGCAGCATGGGCTGCTCCAAGAACTGTGGGGCAGATGCAATGCTGCCACAAGTGACCTGGGATCCTGCCTGCGCTGCTCCCACAGCATCCCAGCGTCACGCTGCCCTGCTCCTCTCCCAGGACACCAGCTCTGCCACCCACCGCGCTTTAGCTTATTCCCTGAACTACAAACTAAACCCTGTCCTGGTTGAGCACCTCAAATACTGCAACAGCTCCTTTCTCCTAGATCGGTCCGTTGTTCCGTGATCTCCGGTGACCAGGCGAGGGCACTGCGAGATCCGCATCCGCCGTGGGCACGCCGCCGTCCCGGTTTTGCGGATCTAAAGTAGATCACGAGCCATTTTTAACCTATTCAAAGCGCTCGAGTGAGTTCACACCGGATCAGTGCTTTGTGTCTCGGCGGCCGTCACATGTTTCATCCTATAGGAGTCGTCCTAAAGCCAAATCTCCCAAAGGGTCCAGCCTGGCTCTAACGTCAAGGGATTCTTTCCAAATCCTGGAAACGAGTGGGGTAGGAGTAGGGGAAGATGTTCTCTCTGTGTTTCATTATATATATCTTCCTTTTTTTTTTTAAAAAAAAAAAAAGATCATTTGTCTTTATTGTCTGGTGGTAATATCTAAATGTGGAAGCAACTTTGTCTATATTGAATGAATAGGGAAATGCTGAAAGAAGCTGTATGCTCCTTCACAGGACCCCAAAGAGATGAAACCCTTGATACTGTCTCGCCTGATTTCTCTTTCACTGTGCACTCTTCAAATGTAATCAGCTTTTGGGGCATGCTCTGCCTCCAACTGTGCATACAATGCTCACATTGAAATTAATAGAAGCATGATGATACATTTGAAGTGAGAATCTGGGACAGAAAAAAGTTAAATTCTTGCCAATAAAATCCATGACAAAAGTTTCCTTGGCTTTAGTTCTCCCTTTAGAGACATCTGTCTGTTAAGGCTGGAAAGTATCATTTTTATGAGTGCACGTGTCTTAGCAACACCCTAAGAAATAAAAACCCCATGAACTTGGGTTATATTTTAGATGGTGGTTTTAAGAAAGTGTCTTTGTGGCCTCCGTTTTAGCAGAGATTTCTTGCTGTGTGTAACTGCACCACCTCAACCCCAGTTCTGCTCTGGGGGATGGACAAGGTGCTGGGCTTGAATTTGTGCTGGTGACCTTAGATCTGGATTTAGTAATGCTTGTATTATGTTTTTGATGTGTCTATTTAATTGCTTCGAGTCCTACGGGAGGTCTTTCACATGTTTTTCCAGCAAGCCAGTGTGATGGGGAAATGCTGCTGCCTAAACTCAGGGCACAAAGTCAGCAGCAGGTTTCCTCCATGCCTAGGTGGGTGCTTACCCTCACACCCAGATGAGTTGCTCAGTGTCACTCAGAGAAAAGATCCAAATCTGGATCCAGGCAAAGACTCATGCCACTGAGCCCTCCTTCTCTCCCCTGAATGGAGGTGATGTCTGGGTAATTGCATGTTCTTGCAGGCCCCTGGCTTGACTCAGAGGTGACTGCAGGCAAGCAGGAGGCTGAGCAGCACCATCTCCTGCAAACACATTATCTGGCTCATGCACAGGCTGGGTCCCCGGCTGAGCTGGTGGCTCCTCATTACCTGGGCAGTGATGGACACCAGTCCCAACCAGGAAGTAGCTTGTCTAACCTGGGAATAAGGGCTAAATGAGCTTCTGACTCCTTTTCCATTTTTCCTTAGGATTAACTCTTGTCATTGTGTGTTGATGAGGTGAAGTTAAGCATCAAAAGACCTCAGACCTGCCACTGTCCTGATCTCTTTGTTAGAGCAGAGGGAAAAGGGACTGAGTTGGTGGTTCAGGCAGGCAGGGAAGATTATGTATCCCCTCTTGGCTTACCCCTCCAGGTTAGTGGGCATCACGAACCCCAAGTGACTTCAGCTATAGGAAGTGCCATCTTCCCCACCACTCTATGCATTTACTCTGACCACTGTCACAGCAGAGTGCCATCGATCCTTGACATGCTCCCATCCTTACAAATCTCTCTGTGTGCAGAGAACTGAAAAACTTCTTGCATCACTATCCTCTCTATGAGACCCAGCAAAGCCATCACAAACAGCTGGTTTACATGGATGAGAGGACTACACAGAGTAGGACAAGTCTTCTGATGAGCAGCCTGACTCAGAAGGGGCACTAATATTAAGCATAAGTCAGTAGAATTTAAGGTCCCTTCCTGAAGGAGGATGCCCTTTCAGCTGGAATTGATCATTTGCTTAAATGGGAATCTCTGTAGGAAGAGATGAAGAGAGCCAAAACAAATGGATGCTGTCACAGTGTGAATCAATGGGATGCTTGGGATAGGCTTTCACATTCAGACTGTCCTGTCCTTCCTGGCACTGAACGAATTGCAGCCCAAGCCTAGCAGATGGACTCCAGGCTCTCCCTGGACTCTCTGCCCTGGTCCTGGTGATTTGCCCTATCTTGTCCTGTCCGCGAGATGAAGTAAGCACAGGTTTCCCAGAACAAACTGTATGCCTGCCACTTCTGCTGTGGAAAACCATCCAGCAGCAGCTTGCTGCAAAGATTTCGTAAGGGGAAGTCACGGGTTAGAGGCAGTTGGTCAAGGGTTTTGCTGGCTGCTGCCCATCCCTTGTCTCATGAGCTGGACCAGACGGCATGAACAGAGAGCAGGAGGGATGGCAGGCAGAATGACCTCCTGTCTCTGTGGGCAGGACAGCTGAGTTGCAGCTCCCTGCACCCAAACCATCCATCCTCCCATTACACTCTGGCCTCCTACTTAGCCTCCAGCTGGTAGCCTGGTCAAGGGGAGGAGGAAGGCAGGAGTGGGATGTAATCCTGTCACCTTGTGCTGACAGTGAGCGTTCATGCTTTGCAGCTTCCTCTGAGCATCTGTAGCACTGATTTCCTGTCTCATCTCTGTCCAGCTCTGCAGGTTAGTTCCCCAAAGCACTGTGAACTAACTGTGATTCCTAAATGTCTGAAGAATGAGGACATTATTTACTTTTGGCTGTCGATGGGCATCAAATGGTGTGAAAGAAATGTATGCCTCAGCTCCATCACTATCTGGGACCAAAATAACAGATAAAAGAAGAAAATCAGTGGGAGTTATCATTATATGGAGTTGCCATGGAAATAGCATGAGAGAACTTGGAGGAGAGCTAGCACACCATATCTCCAGGAGGGCATAAATCCCCTGCTAGTCTCACTCCTTTTTATCGCATTAACAGGCAATATTTCTTGCTTTAGCAAGAGGTGGGAAAACATCAAAGCATAGTTCTGACATTTTTGTCTCTCCCTTGATTTCTCTGACCAGGCCCTCCTTGACCCCTCCAGAAGCAGAAATGTGAACCCTAGTACTATTGGAAAGTTGTCCTGGACATATCACAATTTGATAATTTTAGTAAAATGGTAAGAGAGATGTAATTTCCCCCAGGAAATATTTATTGACTTTTGTGGAAATTATATGAAAAAAATGGAAAAACTGGTTTGTTTGGGTTTTTTTCCCGTGTACTAATCTAAGATTTTTTTTAGATAAAAATGCTATATTTCACTAAAAGGATTTTTTAAAATGCTGATTTCAAAGGAAAAACATTAAATGTAAATGATTTCAGAGTTTCAGTGAAATTACTGTCTTGTGCTATTGCACCATTCTGGGAAGCCCATTTCCTCTCTTGCTGAATCTGAGTTTTAAACTGCCTCATCCTCTCTGCTCAGGACAGGACAACCATGTCTGCTCATGCACTTAATCCTGAGACTCCACAAACACAAACACATCCCCGAGACATGGTGTGTGTGGGTGGCATCCTCCAGCATACACATCCAGTTCTCCCGCCTGTGCTTCTTGGCAGGCCACAGGTCACTCCTCTGGAGGGTAGTCCCCAACCAGGGCAGAGCTGGCACCCAGCTGCTTAGGACTACACATACATGAGTGTGAGTGGATGAACCAGTTCTGCTTTCAAATGAAATCAATGTCCTCTCCTCTAAGGCCTCACATTGAGTTCTGTTGCATTATCGCTCCAGTGTTGCAATATTTTTTTCCATGGATACTGCCTGTCCCACACCACCTCCTACCATTCCCCAGGGCTTTGGAAACTGCGGGATGTGGTTGAACACCTTTGGACATAAGAAGGATCCTCAGCCTTCAGCCAGGCTCCAGAGCGGAGAGGACAGACTGGACAGACTGAGTAAGGGCAGCGGTAAAGGCTTCATATTCCTATCTGCTCCCTTTCAGCAGTCAGTAAGTGGGAAAGGAAAGATGACCAGGAACGTTCAATGAGACCTCATCTTCCTCACCCACAAGTACAAATGTTGGATATTGAGAAGGATATTTTGGTTGGATATTAAGAAGATGTTCTTTGCTGAGAGGGTGGTCATGCAGTGGAACAGGATTCCCCAGGGAAGTGATCACAGTATTGAGCTTGACTGAGTTCCAGAAGCATCTGAACAATGCACTCAGTCCCATTCTCTGACTTGTCTGGCCCTGTGTGGAGCCAGGAGTTGGACTCGATGATCCTTATGGGTCCCTTACAATTTGGGATGTTTCTATGAAATGCTTTGCCCCTTTATCAGTGCTTCAGGGTCTGATGAGATGAAAGGAAGCAGAGTAACAAGAGAGGAAGCACCAGAGCACAAACACCAAATGCTCCTTTAAGAGCCACTTCAAGTTATGTCCCAGCTACTGACTCCAGTTCTGGCTTGCATTTCAGCAACTGAATTCCATCACATTTGTGACTCCACTTGGAAAAGCTGGGTTGCCAAGTGATATAAAGCCCTGCATTTGGGAAACTCTCTCCTACGGAATAGCTAAATCTGTGGAAATATTGTGTGGGGTGATGACACTGGTCCAGACTGATGCTTTGGCTTCCAGTCATCACATTTGCCATGATGGC
Source organism: Heliornis fulica (assembly GCA_013399135.1). Classification (NCBI taxonomy): domain Eukaryota; kingdom Metazoa; phylum Chordata; class Aves; order Gruiformes; family Heliornithidae; genus Heliornis; species Heliornis fulica. The sequence continues at coordinate 70,928 of VXBZ01009836.1, forward strand.
GGTAAATCCAACTTTTTTTTTTTTTCCCCTAAAACTGTTTTAAAGAAAGGAAGGAAGAAGGGAAGATAGAAGGAAGGTCTCTTTTGACATCTACATTTCTAAGGCAAAAGTCTTACAGTTATCTAGAGTGTTACCAACAACCAAAATTTCTCCTCAGAACAAAACTTGTGTGCTAAGTTCTTGTTGATTGTTTTGTCTGTTTGCTCAGCATCAGTTTAAGATAAAATTATACACATAATTTTATAAATACTATTTATAAAGCTGTGAATACATATTATGCATATTTTGTGACAAAATGAATCCATTTTTACCCCTATGAAATGACAAGTCCCAAACACTGAATAATTCCGGAGGGGCTATTTTTATGGCACTTGGTGGTACATTTGTTGCTGAGTAGCAGCTCTCTGTCTATAGCCATGGGAATAGACATAATTTTTAGCTTTTCATAATTCTGGAGCTGGATTTGTTCCAGAAGAGTTTGTCATAAGTGGGCTGTGCAATGGTTATTTATGATAAATGAATTTGTGAATTATGGGATCAAACATCCTGGAAAACAATTGTGCTTATCTTTGCATCAGGACTATCTGGGGATATCCCATTCATCCCCTTGCTGTGTCTCCAAGGACTAGGGAGCTGTAGTCAACAGGAAACTCTGGCTTGGTGGTAGTTCCCAGGACAGTCTCGTCATCTCCACACTGTGCCTGATCACATCTCATTGATTTCAGCAGAGCTGTCTGGAAGCAGCAGCCCCCAGTGCTTCTTCAGGATTGTTATTTTCCCATATTTCTTTCCAGGGAAAACATCCAGAACCTTTTCAAATGCTACTGCCTTAGCATCAGGAGTGGGAGGAACATGAAAGATGAAACAAATCCCTGTCTGGTTCTATGCAATCTTTGTTACATTCTGTGCATTCTGGGCTCCCATTCAAAATAAATAATTTTTTAAAAGCCAAAACCTAAATCATACACTACAGAAAAAAAAAAAACCAACCCAACTTGCTTTTTTCTCTCTCTTGTTCAGAAATAGCACCATCGTGATATAAAATAAACTCCTGCCTTCTGTTAACGATCCAGCTCTGTGCAGCGATGTCTCCAGACAAATGACTGCCCTGGTTCAAGATCTGAGTTCCATTCCTGTGCAACCACTGAAAAGCTGATATGGTCCCTGCCTGGAGCATACATCTGAGGAGCCAAGTGAGGATCTGCTGTAGGCAGTGCCACGACTGTGGCCAGGGAGGTAACTGAGGTAAGGCATGTAGGGGTCAACACACAGTCAGACCTACTAATACACCTTGGATCAAAACCACCTCTGGGTACCCAGTGTGACTGAAACTGTACCTGTTTTTCCAGCTCCATTTGCTCCAAACCATGTTTCCCTGTTTAGATCAGGCACTCCAAAACCTGCAGGACTGCTTTCATTGTTTTCAAATCAGCTGGACCTGTTCCCAACTGGAGGGTGTTTTAGGACAGGTTCCCAAGACACCCGATCTCATAATATTAGTGTTTCTGTTTTTCCCCTCCCAGGGGCAGGGAAGGCTGCTCAGACCAGTCTCAGCTGCCCTTGCAGCTCAGGATTTAGCCCCTCCTGGGAAGTAGCACAAAGGATGTTCTTGGAGAAAGAGCATTGTTCTCTGCAAAGGCATATACCAAGGTCTTGTGCAAAGCAGATGGCAACACAGCAGGAGCAGAGCTGTGCTGAGCATTTCTAGGGAGATCTCTGCTCCTTGGGCCTTGGTGTTGGGAGGAGACAGGGTCTGGCATAAGGCAGGGCTGGGGAAGATGGGAAGCCTCTCTGGTTCTCTTTATGTGTTTAACTGTGCTCAGACATCACAACATCAACCCTTATCATAAGGGATTTGGCTGTCTCCCCTGCCTCATCTGCCAAGGCAAAGGGCCAGCACAGAAGTTATGGGCCACCCAAGGCTCTGTGTCCAACTGGCCCATCTTCACAACACCCACCCCTAAGACAGCAAAACCAGGGCACCAACTGTCTACCTCCTGCATCTGCATCTGCATATGATTTTTCCTCCCCCTCCAGCCTGTGTTTCCCATGCATGGGTACCAGTGTGCAGGTGGAAGCAAAGCACTGGAGAATGAGAGGAATGGTTTTACATGAACTTAACCTCAGATAAACATGACTACTGTAACCATCCCCTTCGGGGTACCCTGGCTAAATAATACTACAGCTCATGAAAGAGACTTCAATGAGCCAGCACATGCTGACTTGGAAAGATGTTCCTTTGCAAAGCTGAGTCATAAAGAGGATTGAGAAACTGCAACCAGTGATTAAACATCTATAAAGATCTGCCAGTGTAAAACTGTGCCCAAAATTGTCATACTGTACAGTACTTTTTATTTCAATGCTTTGCATTGGGTCAAAGGTTTAATATGTTTCATTCGTCTGAGAATGATGCATTTCAAATTTCAGATCCTCTCCTCCCTTACAGCAACATTTAGTTCTGCTGATCTCGTACTTCATCAGTCATGTGGGAGGGTGACTGAACTTTTTGTCCAATGCAGAAGATGCTTCAGTTGCTTCTTTGGACTCCAATTTAGGAAAGGCCTTAAATTAAGCACTAGGGTTATAAAAGAAACCTGAGTTTGGAAAGCTCTGGAAAAATACTCAAGGGAGAATAGTTGCCATGGCAATGCTTCTGGGTTTTTTCTTTCCTGGGATGCAGAAGTATGTGCTGAAGAAGACGCTTCACTTAGACCCAAACACACACTTCACTTAGACCCAAACCCTCTTGGCTTCCATGAGCAGGCACAGGCATTGTGGTGCAGCTGCCCACATAGCTCAGGCATGAGGTCTACTGTCCCACCACAGGGAGCCTCAATGTCAGGTCACACTGCCAGCATTACACTTTCCAACACCAGTTGCCTCTGAATGGTGTCATGGCTCCAGAGCATCTCTGCAAAACAAGCAGGGTTGGTGAGAGGCTCACAGCTTATGATGTCCATCAGCTCATGGGATCCCAGAGGTGGAGAAGGCCCATGGCACTTATAAGCCATAGTGCATGCTGGGCTGCAGGGGATGTAAACTGGAGACACTGGCTTGATCTTGTGCTTGGTATGTGGCTGTGAGTTGATCCATACGTGTGAGAATCCAGAACCTCAAAGACATCGAGGAACTAAGTCCCAGTGGCATCTTTCTGGATTTTGTTTCTGGGATGTTTGACTGCCACTGGTACTTTTTTAAAATCTGCACCTAAATTTCAAGTCCTGAACCCAGACTTCTCACCCAGATTGTACAGAAGATACATCTGAGGCTGTCCCAGGACTTCGGGCTGCTGATCAGCCAGACTCCAAGTTTAGCTAAGAGTGTGCTAACTGTGCCTCCTTCCACCCCATTCACTCAAATTTCTCCTCATGGAAACTGGGGAATGGGCAGCAGTGAGGGGTAGGGGGGCAGCATGCACCCAACTCTCACCTAGGCATGGGCCCTGGATGTGAAATTAGACAGCCAGTGCCTTAGGAATCAGGCAGTATTTGCACTGACCCATCTTCTGTAGCAGCTATCATAGAGGGCTAGAAAAAAAAAAGCATCTGCCATGGCTGAAACCTGTCTTGTGCAACAGATTCTGCTGAGAGCAAAGCAGAGATTATGAATGAGCTGACAAAACCAACCTGCTGTTGGCATAGGCACCAAGCAGAGACAGAATAGCTATGCTGGAAGTGTTTCATCCATTACTGTCAGAGAAGTCACTTTTACCACTGATCCTGCTCCAATAAATCATGTTGCCAAGCAGCTTTATAGAGGCGTTATACATCCAAAGCTACTTATGGTCCCATTAAAAGAGATGCATTTCTTTTTTAGCTCAGTGTGGCTGAAATGCTGTCACAGAAGAGAGTCACTGCTCAGAGTGCTATTGTAAAAGAGATATTATGGTAATTACAGCAGGAGGGACGATGAGAGCTAGGAGCCACCATCATCTTCTCCTGTCCCGTTGCCTTCGGGCAGCCTTGCAAAGCTGCATATTTGCTACCACGAGCACAATAGCAGCTCACACCCCCTTTGCCATGGTGATTGATGAAAATGGGGAAATAATGATGTTACTTCCCCTTTCACCATAAATCACCCATTCCCTCAAAGTGACTGGAGTATTATAAGTCTGGCCAGATTTATATGGACAACTTAACCCATTAGCTCTTTTATAAAGGCTCTTGTCTTCTTAATGCAGTGTTAGATACATTTATGTATGTGCCTACCAAAGAAAGAGAGCTATCAAAGCTCTCCCTCTAGCAGACTGAAAACCTTGGTCTGCAAATGTTCACCCAGTGGCTGTGTTCCCATTAGCAAGTTATTCAGTGGTGCCAGAAGCCAACCAATCGATCAAAGCAGGATGTCTGGAGGCACCTACAGTACATATATACAAATACCTGTACTTATACGCTCCTGCATACATATGCACATATTTATACACATGGACATGTGCATATATATAAATATATATGGTTTGCTACCATTGAGGCCAATAGAAAAACAGGTTGTTACTAACAAGTGAGGTAGCCTTGGAAGCTGGCACATCCAGCACAACTAAATCTATGCAGCATGCATTTCATTCCCATCAAGATTATGCTTTTGAATTTCACTCTGTTTAAATGTGGTCCCTCCCGTGGCCAGCCGGATCTCCACCACACTGCTGCATTGCAGAGCGATGGGAGGGACCTGCCCAGCTGCTAATCAGCAATAAGACCACTCCCGTCTCTGCAAGGCAGAGATAAATCCCAAGGCATTGCCCCACTAGGCTTATCCAGTCCATCAGGCAGCACTGGCAGCCAGGGAGATGCTCCTCTGCACCACCGAACAAGGTGATGGGAGAGGGGCCCCGGGCAGTGATGCAGCCTTGGCTGCACACACCCACTGCATCCCAACGTCCCAGCAAGGTAGCTGCTGACAGTGACGAGGTGCCTAAGCAAGAAGAAACATCTGCCTTCCAATTACCCTTGCACAATTATCTTAAATCCATACACTGCAGTTAATGCCATGACTCCCTGGCAAACACCAGAAAAATTTGCCTGTTTCAGCATTTGCTTGATACATGGAAGGCACTGCACAGCCACAGAAGAGAAGCAAGGGGGTCTCTAGGCAATCTGCTGCACTGTTACCCTTGGAGAACAACAGGGCAGAGAAAAGTACTGGAAGGGGCAGAGAAAAAGCTTTTCTTTTTTTTTTTTTTTTCCCATCAGTTCAACAGTCAATTGTGTTCAACAGAGCGGCTGTGGCCATGCTGGCTGCAGGTGAAAATCCAGAGCACACTTCTGACTCCTGGCCCCTGAACAAAGAGATTGCTGGAAACCCTCTAATGTCACCAGAGAGTCTGGCTATCCAAACAAACTTGCACTTGCAGTGATGGAGGCGTATCAAAAAGCTGGCTGACCCAGCTGCCTAAAGAGTGGGGAGACAACCTGCTGGAAACCCTCAGCCAAAGAGTATTTTGGCCCTTCCACACACAAGGAACTCTTTGCCATAGGACAAAACCCTGTTGTAGATAGTAAGTTTACCTTCAGTCTAAGAAGCAACTGCATGAACACATGAGATAAAGTCTGTCTGGGTCCACCAAGCACAGTAACAAAAATCCCTGAGCCATACCTGTGGCTGTACTGGAGAAAAGAAGATTTTGAGGAGGAGTCAGCCCACAGTCAGACTGATCCTGTTAGCTGTCTCAGGTGTCCACTACTGTCCATCACTGGCTAGGACTGACCTAGGTGGACCTGAACACACGACAGTATGTCTAACATTTCTGGGTAGTAGGTCATGTTGAAAACCATGGTGATAAGTATTTGCCTGAGCACTGTCTCTCATGCAGCATTCAACTCCTGCCCTAAAAGACTGTTGTGACAAATGGAACCTGAGATCATGAACAAAACGAACTTAGCAGAAATTTTAGAAGCATAGTGTGGAACCCCACAGGATAGCACATAGACCAAGTGAATGATATCTGTATGTGTAAATATATATATATGTATATATGTGTGTGTAAAAACGGGAGATTGGTTGCATCCGAGGGTACAACCACTTGTTGGATCTGGGCATGACATAAATGGTATGGAATAAGGGGTGGATAATGTCCTGGTTCCAGCTAGGATAGAGTTAAATTTTGAGATAGATAATTTTAAGATAGATAATTTTAGAGATGAATTTTTGAGACTGATAGAGTGTATACAAGTGTGTACACAATTTTCCTCGGGTGAGCAGGCCCTCTAGGTTCTACATTAACATAAATACATTGGCCAAAGTGGCCAAAATCAAAAAAGATTACTGCATCTGCTGCCATCTTGCATAGTCAGATAATGCAGGGTCACACCAGGATACATAAAGTAGATATTTATTGGAAAAAGCATTATGACTATTTATATATGCTGCAACATGATTAGTACCCCACACAAAAAGATGAACTGGCAGCCTAAACTCTTTCAAATCATCAACTCCAACTGAGTCAATGATCATCACAAAAAATGTACATCACAGTATTATTTAAAAACTCTAGAAAACAGACATAACACAGGTATCTTTGCTTGTAATGAAAAGGCAACTGGGTTTGCATAAGCTTTTGATACTAGTTTTCTCTGTTTATGAAACTATACCCTGTCTACTGCATGCAAAAGGCCAGTAGCAGCGTGTCCTAGTTTCAGCAGGGATAGTTGTTTTTGTTTTTTTCTTAGCAGCTGTTTAGTGCTGTGTTTTAGATTTAGGATGAGAAGAATGCTGATAACACAAAGTTGTTTTAGTTGCTGCCAAGCAGTCAAAGACTTTTCAGCTTCTCATACTCCCCTGCTAATGAGAAAGCAGGGGGTGCCCAGGAAGCTGGGAAGGGACTCAGCCAGGACTGCTGGCTCAGACTGGCCAATGAGATATTCTATACCATATGATGTCATGTTCTGTATATAACTCTGTGTGTGTGCGTGGCTTGGAAACTAGCTGAGAATAAGGTCTGGGTGGTAAATTACTTGTTTTATTACTGTTATCATCATCATCATCCTTTTCAATCCTATTAAACTGTCTTTATCTCAGCCCACAAGCTTTGGGTTTTTTTTACTTCTCTCCTTCATCACATTGGGGTGAGGAGAGTGAACAAATGGCTGTGTGGTTGTTTTAGCAGCCAGCAGCACAGGAAGAGCTCTTGCTCTCTGTTCAGAAAGCATGTATGCACGTTAAGAAAAAAAAAACCAACAGACATGCTGCTGAGGCATGCAGCTCTCTTCATGCTGCAGGTTTATTATTGCTTTTCACAACATCTAAGATTTCACAGAAGAAATTTCAGTATTTGCATCATCAAAAGACATTCATCACCGGTAGCCAGAAAGGACTGTATCAAAAATCTGCACACAAGTTCCAAAATCAACTCAGGAATGCATAAACCAGGCAGCAGTGTACCTCTCCATTCCTCACCCACACAAGTAAAAATAATATGGGACACGAATCTGACCCTCTGGATTCAGGAATGGCCTTGGAAGGGCCTTTGGTCCTTAAAAAGCTCCTTGGAAAGCCTCATTCTCTGTCAGCCTTGATTTCCCTTTTGATTCCTCCTCTCCTGCACTGCAATCACTAACTTGCTCTTCTTTTTTTTTTTCAGATTAAATTATATCCCCTCTTTTTACCCATCCTGACTAGCTGCACACAGGTGACTCTCATGAGGTCCACAGCAAAGCTCTTACATGGCTTAGCAAGGGAGAAAAGGAAAGCACATAAAACGCTCGGGTTTTTTTCCCGTTTACTACTGAGATTTGTTCTCAGAAAGCAACCCCATGTCAAGCTCGACTGGCCAGAACCCAGGATGCCACCTGACACATCTCAGGGGAAATATGGCTTTTGGAAAGCATCTGAACTTCAAGGCACTTCAGCATCAGGGAGGCACACTTCTTTCAGTAACAGATTACACAGGCACCCAGAGCAGCATGGCGTGTGAGCATGTCCCCGCTGCGGGCATCCTGCTGCCGTCTTGGCAGAGCCAACAGCTAAATGCTGGCTTGATGCCTAACAGATAAACTCTGACAGCCGCCTTAACACAAGACCCACCCTTACTACTGTATTTGAAATTTCCAAGTCTATTCATTATTTGATGTAAACCACTTTTTTCAAGAACAGACAAGTTTCCCTCTGAAGTAGCCCTTCAGAAACTAACACCATTTAGGAAGAGAGATTTATAGATCTGCACCCACAGTAATTCCACTAGAGGCTCTCCATTCTTCAAATGCACCCTCAGATCTTAAGTAGGCACTTGCTTTTTGCCACAGCCTGTATTTTTCTAATTCAATCATAATAGCACACCACATTTCACCTTGTGCCCTTGTAGGCCAGTTTTAAAGAAATACTACACACAAGTTAACATGAAGGTGAGGAAATGACCTTGAGGTCTCCATGTCATATTGCTCAGCTGCTAGCTGAGATCAGGACATAACATACCCCAAAATGTCTCACCTCAAACAGCAGGACAGATGCAAACAGAAACCTGGATCTTCCTCTAAATGGCATTTCTATTTCACACAGAAGCATGTCTCTTCTGCACGCTATGAGACAGTGAAAAGGATGCTTTCACTGTGCTGTGCTGGTAGCAATGCCTAATGTCCCTTTAGAGTGCTTGTGGAATTGCACAGATAAAAGCAGCGCTTTACAGCTGCCACAGCTCGAGGAGATAAAAAAGTCCCTGCATGCCCTTTCGGCATGTTCCCCTGCCTGCCTTGGGTGAGACTAACAGTCTGCCAGTACTTGGACGTGACTCCTGTCAGGCACTGGTCTTACTAATTAAGTACTTTTGGCTGTCTCAGCACACTGAACTCTGGGAGCATGAGGGAGATAAAAGCAAGCCACTGAGAGATCACAAGAGCCCGTGTCATTGAGGACTTTGCCCAGAACGAAGGAGCGGGATCATCAAGTGGTTCTGCAGTGCTCTTCTAAAATGGGTGGACCATAAAAGACCAAGGCATGGGCGTGCAGGGAGGAAAGGATGGTCTTCTGCCTCTGCCAAATTGTTAAGTTTATTTTGAAGAGAACAGGGACACAGCGTAGGGAGGTTATCAGTGCAAGCCTGCAGCACTGGGAGCCAGATGTTCACTCCTTCACAAACCAGACCTCATTCCGTCGTCCATACGGTTTCATAGGGGGGTCATAACCATTGCAGAAGTAGAAATCCTTGCGGTATGTAGCTTCACTCCCCAGCGCAGACCTCAGCTTGGCAGCGTAGCTCACGTAATCCACTTCTTTGGCATAGCCACCAAACTGCCTGCAAAGAAACCAAGCACAGAGGGGTGCTGGCCAATCCTGGCAGATCACAGGAAGGGAGGGACACAATACATAGCCATGCATTTTGATCCCACCAACATGCACTCATGCAGGCGCTGTTCTCTGTGAACCAGGACACTTTGTGATAATCTAAGTCTCAAGGGTTACACAACCAGGGCGCAGCCTGCCACTGGCAGATCCCAAACAGATCTATGTGTTTCAGTCAAAAGGACCACCCTGCCCTTTGAATCCACCCCACATCAGAGGAACAGCTTCCAAACTACACAAGGTTATCTCCAAGTCTCCTCTGCCCACAGTCCTTAAATCAATGCTGTCAACAACCATGTTTGATGTTATGTGAACAACCGTCTGGTAGAAAACAGATCATGAAAGGAACACAGAAGTGGAGGGGCTGGGAATAGTGACATTAGGAATTACAGATCACAATGCTATTTAAAAGGAGTGGGATGCAATTGGTCTGGTTAATGTTGACCTCCCACCAACAAGAACTATTTCCACATCAGCCTGCATCTCACCAACCTGCTTCAGGGCCAAGGTTTGAGACAAACAGCCTGTTCTTAGAGAAGTGGTCCACACCCACAGCAAAGGTCATGCAGCAGTTACAGTTCAGTCAGCTAAAATAGTTCAAGCAAGGCGGTGGGGGGACGTTCAAAGGGTTAAAAACAGGGTGAAAAGCTTATTGTTACTGGGATGCTGGTTTAAGCCCAACTTGCCAGTCCACAGTTAAGACATTAAAAGGTGATTTGAAGCAGTGTAATAACTGCTTGTCTCCATGATGGACTCTGGCATGAGCCCATCTAAATGAGGCTTCAGCTGACACCTGTAGTTTGATGTGAACTGCGCTGAAATACATTCTTGATGACTAAGAACCATCTTGATCCCAGAAAGTGGGGAAAACAATAGTTTTCAGACATTAGGAATGAGTCAGTACCTTTGTGTTTACCCTCCCCTGCTCTTCTACCAGGCTTTCACCAAAAGGCTTTCACGACTAACCTCTGCGTCAAAAAAAATATCCATTTCCAAATGGATGCAGCATGACCAATGATAAGAAATGCCACAAAACACTTGTTTTCAGTCTAGAAAGACCCCTCCACCTTCTTCTACCACACAAACCCATTGTCCAGTAAATCATGTATTAAAACCAACACCATGCTTCAGAATACACTAGAGACCTCAGCACCTGGGATTGCTTACATGGAATAAATGGTCATCCCCTGTTTTTCTTCAATCTTAATGCTTTCATCACTAGGACAAGGAGGGTTGGCTTGAAACTGGCTTGGGATCCTCAGAGACACCTTCACTTTCTGCTGTAAGGAGCCATCTTCAGCAGGAAAAGCAGTGATAGAGACAGGAGCCGTCATACCCATTCCAATGCCTGAAAGAGACATACACACACACATTACTGAAGAAATACAGGTTCTTGGTAACTCACAGATTTAACAAAGGATTCACAAAAGCTAATTTTTGTTTAGGAAAACTCCTCACATTGTACTCTTTATTAGGCAGTCAAGAGTGAGGGCCTCTGAGGCGTGTAGAACCACCACATTAGGCTTCTGCTTGGGCCAAGCTCCTCTCTCCACTGACTAAATAAGAATTCTAGGAGATAAGGGCCCCAGGTGACATACTGATGACTTTTTCTTAATGGTTCTGTTTCTCTGGCTCTCAGTGACACAGCTCATGCGACTGATGCACTCTCTTCTTCTGACAAATCTCTTAACACAACAGAATCTAATAGTTCCAGGATAAGTCAGGGGCACATGTAAAATCTACATCAATATTTAAACTGTTATAATCCAGACTTAGTAATGAGTCCATAGCAAGTGCCGGGTGACAGAAGCTTTCTTCTAAATCCTTCCAAATACTTCCAGACATCTTACTAGTTCCAGTTCCCAAAACTCAAATGTTCTGGCTTTTAGCAGGACCATCCATGATGCCCACTCCGGGAATACTCCATGATGCTTCTTTTCTGGTCATAATTACCAAGAGGTACCACATGACAGTGAAGAACATTTTTCTTCCCTCTTTTTCATCCAGCTGTATAGAACCTCCAACCCTCTGGACCGGGTAGCCACAGAATCAGCTGAGATCAAGCCATCTGTCTAATTTATTTCACTTTGCTACTACATCTGTCTCCATGCACACATTATAGAAGGCATCCTTTCTCCTACAGCAACAGCAATCATTGGCTTACTGGAACATGATGCTGTAAATGCCATTCCCCTCTGCTCCTATGCCCATACAGACTATGCAGGTCCCACAGTTATCTGAGAAAGAAGGGAGAGCAAATGTATATATGCCTCAGAACCACTCTGTAGTCTTCTCCTCTAGCTGAGCATGATTACTGATGCACATAGTTCAGCAAATTGAGGATCAGAAGCAATCACCCGGAAGCAGCATTATAAAACATTACAAAGTACCAATAAAAGGCACACTTTTCCTTTCATGAATAAAAAAAGCCAGATTATATGATAAAACATCAAGGTCATAACCTGATCTAGTTGTGAGTGTCCCTGCTTCTTGCAGGGGGGTTGGACTAGATGACCTCTGAGAGTCCCTTCCAACTCTAATCATTGTAGGATTCTATGATTCTATAACAGTTATGTTACTGCTTATGAGGACCTACCTCAGAACCGAAGTGCCTGAGATATCCTGGGTTTTGTTGGCTACCACTCACCTTACTGACAGACAGATATGTGCCTGTCCTCACACTAGCCTAGCTGCAAGGTAACTCACCCCTCCTTAAACAAGCAATTTTTGAGGTTTTACCCTGAAACAAAGATGGGTTCGGAGCAGACTTAGGAGTTGGCTGGTCACGCACCGAGTTGTGCCAAGTTCATTTTTCCCAGTGAGGGGCTACCCCCATCGCAGATCCCCGGGACTGGGAGCCACAAGCCAGACGTGCCCACAGTGCTGTCACATCCATCCATCACAGAATCACAGAATTTCAGGAGTTGGAAGGGACCTCGAAAGATCATCTAGTCCAACCCCCCCTGCCCAAGCAGGATCATCTAGATTAGTTCACATATGAATGTGTCCAGGTTGATCTTGAATATCTTCAAAGAAGGAGATTCCACAACCTCTCTGGGCAGCCTGTTCCAGTGATCTGTCACCGTCACAGTGGAAAAGGTCCACTTTCTATTAAGATGGAACTTTCCCCTTGTCCTATCACTGGCCATCACTGAGAAGAGCCTGGATCCATCCTCCTGACACTCACCATTAATATATTTATAAACATTAATGGTCACTCCTCAGTCTCCTCCAAGGTGAAGAGACCCAGCTCCCTCAGCCATTCCTCATAAGGAAGATGTTCCACTCCCTTAATCATCACATCCATCCATCCATCCATCTTTCACTAAGCTTCTGGTAGCAGCATTCAACCACAAACACTGCAGCATGGGGAGTGTCTCTCACCCTGGTCGTTGGTTCCTCCGACATACTTGAGGAGCTTGAGCACCCCTTCCTTCGAGGCCTCGTCAAATGGCTTCCCAGCCACCTCCACCACGGCGAACTGCCCGCCCTCGCACTCCCTCTCCTCGTAGCTGAGCTGCTCCTGGGGAAGGAGACGGGAAGGAGAAGCGGCCCTGCAGGCCTGGGAGGAGAGAGCAGCCGGAAAGACGCCGGCTCTCCCTCATGGCCCGCCTGGCGCTAAACGCCGCCCCACCACCTACCTTTTCGCCCTTGCCCAGCACCCGGTAGGGCCATGCCTCCACCGTGCTCAGCAGGGAGTTCTTGATCATTCCCAACATCGTGCCGCCTGGATCTGCCCAGCCTCGCTCTGCTCGGCTTGGTTCTGGCCAGGTGGGAGGGCCCGGCGGGCGTCCCACCGCCTGCAGAGCGGAGCACCGCCCCCAGGGGGCGGTCAAGGGCCGCGGCGGGGTGTGGGCCGTGGCAGCCGGGAGTNCTGAGGGAAATAAGATGTAAGGGAGGGGAAGTACTGACAGATCTGTGTAATCCTTAGCGCGAAGGGGCACAGCTCTCCTGACACCGCGGAAGCAGAATGATTCATGTGCTGCCTTTTAATAAACAGAACTAACAGGAGTCACAGTTGTTGTCTGTTAAGATGGTGATTTAAGGCAGTGCTCCAGCCTTGCTGGATGCCCTAAGCTTTGGGAGAGGGGCAGATCTTAGAAGCTGCTAGTGATACTGGCTCTCCCTTGGCTGACCTCTGTGTGTTCACAGCACAAGCGGTCAAGCGTTTAAAACTCCATCCAGGTTGCGTCCCTCCTTCCCTGAAATACGTGTTTGTGAGCACAGCCAGGGGCATAGATCACTTATATAGCTGGGTATGTATCTGTGCACGGAGGACTTGGACTTTGTGGTCGCAAGTGTGTGTTAGTTGCGTGAGCCCTGTCAAAGGACAAGTGCTGGGTAAGGAAAATGACTTGCTCAGAATCTTTTAAGAAGAAGGTTGTGGAGACAGGAATTGAATACTGGTCACTGGGGCTGCCATGGACCAGAACAGCTTTCTCTGGCAGATGAGGCAGAGGGACTTTGAGGTGCCAGCTCAGCTTGACTTCTGCTTCCTCAGAAACAAGGTGAGTGGCGTAGAAGGAGGCTGATGCATAACTTTACTGTAATCTTAAAAAGGTAAGGAGAAACTGATAAAAAAATGTGCTGTTAAACCATTTCCATCTGGAAAGGGTGGTGCAGGGACAAGTTTAAGCATCTGTCTGTGGTCATCTGATAAAACAGGTCATGTCCAGGTCAGGTAGCAGGGCTGGAGCCTGCATGGACTTCCGCAGAGTGAATGAAAAAGGTTGTCAGCAGTGGTGACAAGGCCACAGATCTAGTCATTTATTAACCATTTATATAATTTGATTTTTTTCCATCATTATGCAAGAAATTGCAAAATTGTAGTATACATTGCGTGGTGCAGCATATTTATTCTCTTTTAAAACAAACAGTTTCTCCATTGAAATTAGTAGTTTTGCCAGAAATACCCACTTGCATAGATCAGTGTAGGAATACATGGACTGGGCCAGAGCAGAGGTCCAACTTGCCCAGTCCTCTGTCTCTGGCAGAAGCTAGTGGTATACATTTAGGTAAAAAGTAAAAAAAAAAACCATGCAGTGATCTGTTCTGGCCTCCCACCTCCAGCCATCTGTGAATGAGGGACCTCCCTGAGCAGGATGGTCTCATCTTTTCTGTTTCATACTGGATTTTAAACAATTTTAGGTTGCCTGATAAAATGGTCATGTCTAAAATATGACCGTGAAAGCTGATGTTTATGACATATTCTTCCTCTAGATATGTCAAAATGACCAGCAGTCCTGAGCAAAGTCCCTCCTCTGGAGGGGACCAGAAATCTGTGCAAGCATGCAGGGGCTGCTACAGCACAGCCTAGTAACTTTGAACGCAGAATAACAGAGAAGAGGTTGATGGGGCCTTCCCCTCCTTGTATTCTTTGTAATTTAGGTAAATATATCCTGGGATCAAAATATTCTACATTTCCTGAGAAAATATGATGAAAACTTCACCAAAGGCACAACTCTATCTTTTTTTATCAACATTTTCACAGGGATGATTTTTCCCTTGTCTATAAGCAGTATTTCAATTTCCCAAGCAAAAGCCAAAGAAATCCCTTCCAAGTTATTTGTTATCTCATGAAAACCTGAACTCTGAGAATTACCGTCTGGAAAATATTTTATTAGATTGTCTCATATACTGCTCATTCCTCTGCCACTTATCTAACAGGTCCCAGCCAAAATACTGTGTTACTCTGTCTCACTCACTTTGAAAATTTTCTTATGAAACTATTTTTTCCCCATTCCCTCTGGAGGTTATTGCAGTATCACTGAACTTCTTTCCATAAACTCAGGCCTTGGGAATCCTTGAATAGCTAGTCTGCATCCTCACAGTTTATGACAGGAGGGTGTTTGCAAAACAACTGGCATGATAGCCTCCCCCACAACTATTTAGACATGATCCATTTGGTTTTTAGGTCTTGGGGTTTTTTTTCCCTAATAAATCACTTCATCTAGACCTTTAGAAAAATACTTATTTTCCTCTTTTGACAGATTTCATGTACAGAGTTGGCTGCATCACTGGATGGGAATCTATTTGATTTACCTTTATAGACACCTGAAGGGCAAGCCCACACTATTCTCTCTTGAGTGCACAGTTTGATTTCTGTATTAGTTTTTATGACCAGATTTATTACTAGGAAGCCACAGGCAAAGACAAGGTAAAGGTGGTGTATTCTTGGTATTCCCAGAAGCAACAAAGTCCTTGGGGTGCATAGTTGTTTTTCCAGAGATCTTAATTGTACTAGAGGATGTTAGGAAGTGTCTGGAGGTCAGTGCTTGAGTGTGGAGAAGATACTCTGCAAATCAGACACCGATTAATTTATTATCTGCAATTTTGGAGGCTGAAATGTCTCCTAAAATATTTTGGAAAATCCTTCTAGACAACTATCTATGCCATTGGGTACTCAAATAGTTTTGAAAAAACTTTTCCAAGGGTCTTACAGAAGTCAATGTGATGTCTTTCAGAGTGCTGGAAATTCCCAACATACCTGCTGAAGAACAGGATTTTGAGTGCCCAGTTCCAGGTAAAAAAAATCTCTTTGCCCAGGATAAATGTTAAATTTTGGTCCCTTGAATCTGACACATCTCCAGTACACAGACCAAGGTTATCAAGGTTATACCTACCCAGCCTCTGAACATGTGAACAGGGCACTCTTTGCACTGATGGAGAATAGGTTAAGGATATGTATTTTAAAACATATCTGCTTCTCTCCCTCTCTGCCTTGCAGGAAGTGCCAAGCACTAATTTATCTTTCTGCATTCATCAGGCATTCGGTGCTTTTGAAGATCCAGCTGTTTCAGATAGAGTGCTATAAAACAGAACAGAGAAAGAAATTCACCTGATCTTTATAAAAATGCTTCCTCTGGTAAGCAGAAAGAATGACTGTGTAGCCTAAAGGTATTCACACTCAGCTAGACTGAGCTTGTCAACTCATTTTTTGCATGTGACACAGAACAGACATCATTGAAGAACAAGGTCAGATTCCACCTACTGACCTAGGTTTGAAAGGCAGCAACAAAGTGTAGAATTTCTGGTCTCCTTAGTAAAGCTGACTTGTATGTGCTTTACTTCATTTTCTCTAGCAGTGTCCCAATGAGAATGGCTTAAGCATGTGAAGAAAAATAATCCTTTTTTTTTTTTTTTTGTTCTGGTAGAGAATTAACTCCTCTGAGGTCTCCTGTGAGCATACAACCTTCTCCTGTGCATCGGAAGCCTCCGCATCTGAGTATTTCCACGCCTCTGGCTCTGCAGAGCATTCAGTCGGATGGGTTGGACAGTTTTGCTGATGACATTGAGCCGTTCATTCAGTTCTTCTAGCCTTTTCCTTATTGACTGGACTTCCCTCACAAGATTGTCCACAGCTGCGGAGACAGGTCGGAGACTACAGAGAGAATAATACGGAGAATAACTGAGTGTGGGGGGTGTTCCAGAGCATGCAAAATATTTTACTGTGACCTTGTGTTTCTTGGTGAGAAAGGGCCCTTCATGATGAAAGAGTTGAAAGGAACCATTAAAAGATGCTTCCAAAAACCCCCTACCCCTTGGGTGGTGGGAATTCATTTGTGATACCTCCTATCTGAGTCCAGGAAATCACAAGGTTCAGGACCAGACTGGGCAACACACTCTTTCTATTGCCACCAAAGTGCAGCTAATGTGATGTAAGATATCATCTTACCTGATATTAATTAGCATTAACTAGCCTCGCTGTTGACCAGGAGCAGACATGGAGGCTGGGCCATCAATTCCCATGGATTATATGCAGTCTAATGGACCAGCCTGTGTCCTTAACAGCAAACTCTTAATTCAAAGCCCTGAGCAGGAAATATGGCTATATGAATAGTCTCATTACATCTCCTGGGACTAAAGTCAGAGCTTTCCAAATGCATGACAGTATCAGCCCTGGTAATCTTAAGCATCAATGAATTTCAGCACTGGCAGTGTGGAAGTTGTGATTAATTCTGTGCTAACAACAACAGTCACTATGCAGCCAGGGAGAAAGCCACTTGATGCCAAAGGCCAGCATAGAATCTATCAACATTATCCTCTTGAAACACTAATTTGAATGGATATTATGTGACCTTCTGACTAGTGGCATTTCATTCTTCTAGCCTTTCTTCTTCAACTAGTTTGATGCATAGCTGATGTGGATGGATATTTTTTTTTCCTGAAGAGAAAGCTGAGTTATGGAAAAGGGCCACTTTCTTTAGAAACAACTCTGATTTAAGTGATAATAGGTTTCTACTAATTCCCTGTATTTCCCACTTCTTTCTCTTTTTCATGACTAGTGAATAGCTTTCTCAGATCTGGGTGTTGAAGAGATTGAAATAAAAAACAATCACAGGCTAGCTCAGCTTCTTCATCCTGTCCTGGCCAAGTCCATGTGAGGATTTGCAGCACGATTAATTTTTCCAGCCTGTTCTCACAGGAGTGAGGTGCTGAGGACAGTATATATTTCTTTAGGATCGTTATTATAGTAAAGTCATGGCAACCAGGAATATTTCACAATAAATAGCAGAATATTCCATTTACTAAGGTAATCAGAGCTGCTAGCAAAACAGATACCGAGACAGTGGGATTCGTCTCCTCATACTTGAGCAATGTGAAAATTAAAGATTAATCCTACTCAAGGAAAGACAACAGGAGAGGACTGAATCCTACCTCCAGATGAAGGGCATTACCTGGAGAACTCAGGCAGTAAAGCATTCGGGTCATTCAGCAGGGTATGCTTCATTTGCCAGAAGATGTCATTTCCCCATTTCTCGAGGGTTTGAGTAATGCTGTTGATGCCATCTATGTTGACCCTGTCAGCTAGGTTAGCATGACATCCATGTAAAAAGAGGAAAATAAATGTGACACAGGAAGAAAATATGAGCTTGTGGTCAGAATTTGATTCCACTCACCATAACAGAATCACAGAATCACAGAATATTAGTAGTTGGAAGGGACCTTGAAAGACCATCTAGTCCAGCCCAGAGAGGTTGTGGAGTCTCCTTCTTTGGAGACATTCAAGACCAATCTGGACACATTCCTATGTGATCTAGTCTAGATGATTCTGCTCGGGCAGGGGTGTTGGACTGAATGGTCTTTCAAGGTCTCTTCCAACTCCTAATATTCTGTGATTCTGTGATTCTTCCCTCACACTGCTGTTCTGTGTCTCTGGTTGCCCAAGATTTCTGTTGGCACTGATATCCCAGGTGATTACTTCTAAACCAAATTTTCTCCCAGATAACTCATCAGCTACCCAGGAATGAAGAAAGAGCAGTCATCAGTGAGCTCTGTGTGTCTCACTACAGCAACAAAATAGGAAAATCTTCAGCCTTTAGTTAGCAAATATCTCCCAGGGTGACCCAACACCAACTCTTACCTCCTTCTCTGTAGTTCCATTTCTGATGCTGGTCTAGAAAATCCTGTGATTTACTGCAGGGCAAGAGGATGAAGAAGAGGAAAAGATGAAGAGTCATCATGATGATTGTTCATAGGGCCTTGAGTCCCTTCCTGTGTGGAGACAAAAAAAAATCTTGCTGACTGCTTTATTTTTCTCTTTGCTCTTTCTCCATTTCCCATCTGTCACCCCAACACCAAACTTCTCTGATTTGGTGCATTTCTTTAAAAGGTAGTTCAAGTTACTCAGTCTAGCTTTTACAGAAGCACAGGGACCGTTCTTTTTAACACATACAAACTTTTTTTTTTTAAGTTTTGAGTGGCACAGAGATGCTTCATCAACTGGTGGCAGCTAGAAAAGCAGCTTTGCTTCGTATGTAGCCGTATTGAAGTAGCCCTTTGTAGCTATAAATGTTCTATCAGTGTCCAGCAGAGGTGCTATGAGATTTGGAAATAGCTGCAGCCCCACTTTACAATTAGGGAAAGTGAGGTTCGATCCAACGAAGCAATTAATCAATTATTTAATAGAGGACAGAGTAGGAAATTGTTATTTTTTATCTGATCCACTTACCAGTGGTAATAACTGAAATGTATGTGGAGCCTCAAAAACAACCCCACTACCCCAGGTACTGTCTCCACCTTGCCCTGGTGTCAGAGAGTCAGTTCCTCCTGAGCAAACCTGCAGAGAAGTCAGTACAGATGTATGAACTGATGTGAGCATTTTCCCAAGTTCTTCATCTTCTTTTTAGTTCACCATTGTTCCCAAGCCAATGAAAGTCATCCCTAACTAAAAGGCCTCCTGCCTGAGTACCATCTCTAAATGTAAGAGGATATATCAGTCTCTCCACAGCTTACTCAT
The DNA here is from genome assembly GCA_013399135.1 of Heliornis fulica. Lineage (NCBI taxonomy): Eukaryota > Metazoa > Chordata > Aves > Gruiformes > Heliornithidae > Heliornis > Heliornis fulica. The sequence continues at coordinate 90,438 of VXBZ01009836.1, forward strand.
ACTGATTTGTTATTCTGTCTTAATTAAGTAGTCTCTCAGTGTTAAATCTGATATTTTTATTTTTTTTTAATGTCATGAGCAGCTGTTCTGGTAGAATTTGGCTGGAAATATCAATTATGTACATATTGCACATAGCAAACAGAAAAAAATGCACTGCCAAATTCATGGGTTTTAGCAATGATTTCAGTCATCTGTAGTCACAGTGATGGAGGATCTCATGTGAGAAGTAAGCACATTCAGAAAATCCAAATTATTCCCCTGTTCAGGTATATGCATCAAAAGTCTAAAACCACAGTGCAAAAAATGAGGACATTAAATTGCTTTTTGAATATCATATAACCCTCACCTCCTAACCATCTGGAAAGTATTCAGCCACTTCAAATCCTACTAGGAACTGTAGCAGATTAAACAGTACATAAAGAAATCCTTTTACTTTGTGCCTTTCCTACATTCAATCACTAGTGTGTTTTAATTGCAACTGCATTTATTTTTCCATATATTTAATATAGGAGTATGAATATAGCCCTACTGATGGAAAATGTCACACCACTATAAAAATATTACTTCCCACCTGTCAGGAGGTATTTTGTACTCAGTATTCTTCTAATTGCAGTGTTCATTTAAAGGAAAAAATAAATTACCTTCTTTCTCTCTTACAAATACATACACCCCTTCTTCCTCTCAACTCAGAGCTATCAAAATAATCTCAGAGAGTGCTTGGTATCACTGATGCACATAATGAAACAATCTCCATGGACCTTGTTGAAACCATTTTCATTGACACCACAGCTCCTCTAGCTCTGCTTTTCCAGATAAATTCTACAGTCCTTAGACCTTTTTTCCCAACTCTTTCTTTTGCCGACTATGCACTGCACATACCTTTTTAATCTTCCCTGGTGGAAAGGACTTACCAGGTGCCAATGTCTCTAATTGTGAATGATGTGAAAATGCTGCCAATATCAAGGAGGCAGTGTGGCTTCCCCACTCATTTTAATACATCCTGAAAAGATTGTCCATTCCTTACTCTTCCATCTCCCACCTGTTTTCGTACCCCAGGGCTAGAATACTTTGATCTTTCTGTATTTCTTAAAAGAAGGATGGTAATAAATTCCATCTGCATCTGATACTGAAAATCTACCCTACTTGATCACAAACTTTTTAAAACATCAGGTGTCCAAATGAATCACAAGATCCACACACTCTATTTGCAGGGCCCCTCACAGACCAATTTCTTTGTAGCTTTGCTCCCTGCATTCCTGAAGGCCTAATGTAATTTATTATCATAGTAAACATCAGGTTATAATCATCTGTGAAATAGATTCCCATGTCTCAGATACTTGCACAGAAATTGAGCAATCTTCCCTCTCTTAAGTGGAATTGTGGAAGGGAAATGGATATTCACTAATAAGGTTTTTAGTAAAAAGTCTGTAGGGTCATGTGTAATAGGAACCACTTCCCAAGCCTGTTGCAAATATGTCTTCAGATTGGTTGCAGTGTTGCACTGGAAAATACTGTAAGGGTAGAACACAGATTGACAAGCAGGAAAAACTCACATCCTTGGATGAAAGCCCTTTGCTAAGTCCACAGAATAATAATAATAACATAGTAGCTTTGTTATTGTCACTGTTAATTACAATAATATGGCATGCTCTCTGTCAGAAAAGTACATCATATTCTGCTCTTGGAGCAGTGTAGGCTCAATAATTCACCCGACAGTCTCTCTCCATCTGCAAGCAATAAAGACATACATACTTGTCTCATTATTACACAATTTTTTCTTTCTTCTTTTAACCTCTCAGTCCCTCTCCCCAACATGATAAAAGAGCTCTGCTAGCTCAACACCCCAAGCACAGCTCTGCTGGGATCAGCAGTTGTGCCATTCAAGGCTAAATCCCTGCCCCAAAGGAAAGAAGAGCTCCCAGGATTTGAACTCCTGTATCCCTCTCCCATTCACCCTCTCTGTTCCCTGCTGCTCCAATATGCCCAATTTCCAGCACTCATCCAATCCTACACACAGGGGGCAATGGCAACAGACCACTGAGATTTCACTGGTAACTTCTCCAGACTTTGACACACTGAGGGAAAACAGGTGATGACTTGAGCTCACTACTGCCCATGAGTTGTGTTGCCTAAGATACAGGGGTTATATTCTCTGGGTGCCACACACAGCTACATTTCAGTGAGCCTTACCTCCCCTGAAGGCTGGGAAAAACACACTGTTCCTACTGCAGAAATGTGAGGTGTTGTTGCACTATGATTCAGAGCTTGCCTGCCCTTTGTATAGCAAGAGGCCTTCAAAGCCTTCCATGCAGTTCTGGTCATGCTGGAGGACCTCAAAAGTGTGTGGCCATGGATGAACCCATGACAGAGCAAGTTCACACCTGAAGGGGCTGTGGCTGTAGGTCAGGCCATGCTGGAGCAGATGCATCTCTGAAGGCATTGTGGCCCATGGAGAAGGTGACACTGGAACAGGTGCACCTCAAAGTGACTGTATTGTGGATAAGCCTGTGCTTCAGAAGACATACCCATGAAGAGACTGTGGCTCACAGATAAGGCTCCACTTGGAGCAGGTACACCCCTAAGGGACTGCAGTCTGTGGGTAAGTCCAAGCCAGAGCAGGGACAAGAGGAGGAGTTCGTGGCTATGTTAAACCTGATGGTCTGGTCCAACAGGAGCAGGGATGGAGATTGCAATGGAAATGCCTGAAATTGTTTCAAACAAGGGTTTGAGTTGCATACTATAGGAATTTCCTTAGTTTTTGGACAACGACTGTGAAACGTCTTTAAAATGTCCACAAAATGTCCATTGAGTTCACTGAGCCCATGACTCTGGGCTCCATCTGTTATGGTGGGCAATCAGGACAGGAGAGGTGGTGTGTTGTGTGGAGTTACTGGGCACCAAAGCCATCTCAGGTCAGGTCACTGCTGCACTTGCACAGCTTCTTGCAGGACTTGTCCTCTGTTGTTTCGGGTGGTTCCTGCTATAGGAATTCCTATAACATGCAACTCAAATCCCAGGTTACAACAATTTAAAGGTATTACCATCACAGTGCCCAGCAAGTAGGCTAGGGGTACACAAGGAGTTGGGAGGAGACACTGCTGGGACAGCTGACCCCAACTGACAACAGGGATATTCCATGCCATATGATGTCATGCTCAGCATATAAATGCAGGGGAGGTAGGAGGAAGGGGGAGGAACATTTGGAGTGATAGTGTTTGTCTACCCAAGTAACAGTTACATGTGATGGAGCCCTGTTTTCCTGGGGAATGGCTGAACACCTGCCTGTCCATAGGAAGTAGGGAATGAGGTTTTGGGGTTTTTTTTTTGCTTTACCTATTAAACTGTCTTTATCTCAATCCATGGGTTTTCTCAGTTTTATTCTTCTGATTTCCCCCCCCATCTTGCTGGGGAAGGAGTGAGCAAGCAACTGACTGGTGCTTTGCTGCCAACTGTGGATAAGCCACAACACTGCTCCAAACATATACACTCTCCTAATGCTATGTATGTACATCCTGGTGTGTTAGCTCAAACCTATACTTGCTTTGAGATGATGATTTTGTTGATTAGAGTCACCAATCACTGTAGTGATAGTTAAAATGAAGATTTTTTTTTCTGCTGTATTGGAATGCAAGTGAATTTGTTTTGTGGTTTTCATTTGAGATCTGTTCTCCTCTCATAATTTTCCCAAGTTCCTTTCGAGCTACTTTCAAAACAAAGCTGAAGAGTGATATTGAATTTTGGTTATTTCCATAGAAATAAAATATACTTTTAAATGAATCAGGGAGTTTGATCTCAAGTAAATCATAAATACATAAAATGTAGCTCGCACTCCAATGGTAATAGATATTTAAACATCAAAGTAAGTTGAAGATCCTCAATTTTGTAAATGATCTCAAAAGATAATAAAGGCATTTTTGCAGGCTGTTGGATTTTATTTCCATATGCAATATTTTAAGAATATTTTAAGGTTATATTCCTTACACACACCCAACTAAAATCTGGTTTATATATAAGGTCAGAGAACGTTTATGTGCTATAAACCAAACAGCTTTACATTAAAGAAACATATAGTAGCTTCACACAATTTCTTGGTTAATGCCAGTTCTGCCTGAGCTCCCAGGCTGGGATCCTAAAAATGACTCTGAGCTTTTAGAGAAGAAAGCTGCCAAGACCACAAGTCCTGAACAATCAAAGAATTTGCAAGCTGTACTTGCAAAACGGATGGCATTTGTTAGCTATCCAAGAAAAAAAAAAAAAAAACAACAAAAAATCAGGGCAATATAAACATTAACATATGTTTGTAGTATTATGTAATGGTGGAAAGATCAAGAAAAATGGCAAAAGCAATTTAGAAAAAATCGTATCCTACAATATTAACCCAGTCACAGCGGTAAAGCTAGAGTATCACCTGTTTCAGAAGTCCTTGTTAAAAATCCATTGTAATGTATTATTCTTCGGTTTATATGCGCGTGGGCGTACGTCGGTACACTCACATACCCAGCTTTAGGCTATGTAGGAATAACAGTATCCTGACTTTTTCAAGTTTGGAAACATATTTGAGTTAAATAGTGCTTTTGCACATAAATAAGAGTTACACTGCTCATTTTCTACCTGCTTGTTGTGTGAAACCAAAGAGCACCTGAATCCTTCAAATAGCCTGATGCTCCTTCTAAACAAATGAATCTGATTGACAGCTCTAATGACTGACAGCTAGGGTGATGCTGTTGCCAGCAGGTAGGCATATTGATGCTACAGAAATTTAAAATAAAAAAAAAAAATAAAGCCCTGTAGGTACAAACCAGAATCATAATCTACTGTGAATCATAACATTAGTAAAGTGCTGTTGGTTTTGAGGAAGTAATTTATGTCTTCTGCCTCTTCTCCATTCAGGTGGACCTGCTTTTTCAGGATATGGCTTATCTCCATGTCTCTCTCATGTAGAACTTGATGCTCCCTCTTAAGAGGTTTCCTCTCTCTCCCTGAACAGGCACTCATAGACGGTGTGTTCTCCATGTCTGCCTGTCCATCGGTCTCTAAGGATATGCTCACTCTTCCTTTTTCCCTCCTCTCAGTCTCACACCCCATTCTCTGGAAATCTAGGTAGCAATCCTCCAACCTCCAGGTCTACACCAATCTGCACTTGTTGCATCCTCTCCTGGGTCTTTTCCACAGGTGCCTTTAGAGCCCCTTAGCCCAACAAGCTCTTTCTGAGGTGCATGGAAGTGTCTCCTCCAGAAGAAGAAAGAAAACATTCCCAGGAAAGAAGGCAGAGAATTGCATACAAGAGTTACCTGTGCTCTTGAGGCCAGTCCTCCTGTGATGAGGCTTCCAAATCTCTGCCTCCCTGCTCCTCTTCTCCTCACCACCCCCTCTGTATTTCAGCTTGCAATGAGTGACGTGTCCCTCTTCATTTCCCCGTTCTCCGCGTTTCCACAGTCTTTCCGTGGAGCCTCTTACAGCTGTACCTCTCCTACCCTTCCCTCCCACTCCTACAAGCTAGCCTTCTCCCCCCACACATGGGAGCCTTATGGGAAGGAAAGCCTGGGTGATGGAACCCCTCTCAAAAGCAGCGTGGTTGGCAAGGGCACCCATATATCTTTGCCCCCAGTTCTTACGGGCAGCTTTCAACTGCTCGCTCTCCGACACAGCTGTACGACTTCTCTCACTAGTCACAGTTTCCACTATGCAGCGCTCCTCTCTGGCTTCTTGAACCCTTCGGCCATCCAGACATGAATTTGTTCACTGCGTTGTTCCTTCCCTTTAACAACATGCCAATTAATTCTCTGCTGATTAGTTCATTCCTGATGTGCTCTGCCAAGTCTATTTCTGGTGGAATAAACAAGGTGGGATGAATCGGCTGTAGCGTTGGTTTTTTTGTTTTTTTTTCCCTTTGCTCCCCTCCCCCAGGTCTGTGCCTGCCAAATCAAACAGGCTCAGGTCTGGTCAGTACTTGATCAAGAGATTTCTGAAGAAACAAAAAGTGTCAAAGGGATGATTTCTGTGAAGCAAGAGGTGGACCCCTGATTCTGGTCCTGTGTCCTTGTCAGACTGACATTTTGCCATGCTTTGAGAGCATTCACAGCCGCCACAGCCTGAAGCTTCACAATTGTTGCACATCCAGGCACATGACTAGACCCATGGCACTGCTTGAGAGTGCCTTGGCCAAATCTGCATTCTTCCTAATATTACTTCTCCAGTATCAGCTGGCAACAACACTCTCTCTGTTTCCTGACCAGCCTATTCTTATTTAACTCCATTTTCTACAGCCAAAACGTCTGCACTCAGCAGTGAGAGAGATGCTTTTCCCCCAGGGTGAAGGACTGTCCAGCCTCTCGGAATAAAAGCGAACACCCAGAAGTACACAGAGAGAAGGTGTATGAAAGTGTTACAGACAGAGCAGTTGTGAAAGCAGTATTATGACTGCAATGAAGCAATACCACTTTACTACAGGTGGGGAGAGGATCAGGAAGAAAGCAGAGCCTATAAACATCACCCAGTGCTGTCATTTAGTCAGACACTTAAATCCACTCAAGAGAGAGGTCCAACCAGGACCACACTCGGGTATCTGCTTCCCTGACACTGTAAGCACATGATTTTGGCTGTTCCTGCTCCTTTAGTCCCACTGGCTCTGTGGCAGGGAAATTCTGAGAAGACTGCCTTGTTTATGGAACCTTACCACTGAAGCAGCAGGACACTCATTTGCAAAGTTATAAAACGCCCGTTTTCAAAAGCAGCCCACAATATACGGGCTTAACACAGGCCAGTCTCCGGAGGAAGTGGAAACCTATTTTTTCAGGGCTCAAACAAGCAAACAAAATATCCAGGCAACAGGCAAATAACCCAAACAATTACGACTCCAGCTGTTCTGCATTCAGCACATGGCAGACACAGTCTTGTTATGCTGCCATTGCAACTTCCCGCAAAGAGAAAACCAACTGCTGATGGTCAGTGTGGGATGGGGACACTGGATGGAGGAACACTCCAAGCAAGAAGATGTCCACAGCATGGCATAGAGATGCCAGCTGAGCAAATCTGATGGGGAAACCCACACAGGCGCTCCCAAAACCTTGGTCCAAAACCAACCTGTGCTAATGACGGGTCACAGTGTGTGTCCAGTGTCCTAGTTTCCTGCTGGCAGTATGCTACTACACATGAAGGTACCATGGAAATTCCCCATACCCTGGGGAACACCACAGTTGCTGCATTGAGGCAGAGATACCCAGTGCCCAAGTGCCATCACTGTACCACATTAAGCAGAGACTAGGAACTTTAACACAACCCAGTAATGAGAAACGTTTTCGGTTTGGTTTTTTTTTTTGGGGGGGGGAGGATGTTGTTGGGTTTTTTTTGTTGTTGTTTTTTTGTTTTTTTTTTAAATTGAGTTTTGTTTTGCTAAATCTATGTGACTGTGCTGTAGATAACTGCAGGGTGTTTGATCTGCTCTCCTGCATGAGGATTGCTGCTTGAAGCCAGTTTTCTAAACTTGAGTATTTTCAGTATGAAGCTCACTTAATGATTTGCAAACAGGCTATTGTACATGTCTGCTGTGTGTCTCTCAGGACACACAAGAGCTCTGAGACAGCAAAGTATCTAGCAAGAAGAACATCTGCAGAAATATTTGTGCCCATTTCCCCAGACCCTAGTTTAGCCTGTAGCCTTTAGGCAGGTGCAGATTTAGCAAGCTGAGGGCAAAAGGGGCTCAAACCCTCCCTGTAACCTCCTGTGCCTTGAAGGTTGTTTTACCCAGGGCCATGTGGAACTGCAGCAGTTGAGGGTCTCCTCAACACTGCTGCTGTGTCTATCCCTGACTGCCATATACACACTACATCAAAATAACCCCTGAGTGCAAAACCCGGGCACCAAAAGTGAGATGGGGCCACAGAGGAATTCCTGATATCTCCCAAGGATCAGAAGGCAGGCTGACTCTGAGATGCTAACAGCTGTAGCGCTGTAGACCTTTTAAAAGTCCACACACAAGCCACCAAAGATTTCAATAAAGCTCTGAAGCGCCATGGATGCTCCTGTGCAATTATTAGGATTATCTGTTATTGGAGCTGCCCCAGGGATGCCTGGACACTGCTGGGCTCTGAATTGCCTCAGCCCTGTGCACAAGCCAGAAGCCAGCCTGCCTGAAACAGGTCTTCTTGCCCCAGTTTCACTTGTGGGGTGATCATCTCCACCACCACAGTCCTCATTATTCTGCCTGCCCCTGCACAAACCACAGCTGCTTTGAGGTCTCACCCACATAGCTGCAACCACTTCTGTCACACCAGATTAAAGCAAGTACTGAGCATCTGTTAAGCATTGCTCTTTCTCCTGGTACCACTTCATGCCTGCTTTGCACTGCTGCAAATCAGGGAGTGAAAAGTCACTGCTGTGTGAAGCTTTCTCCCATACACAGCTGGGATGAAAGCAAGGGCTGTCTGCATGCCACTGCTCCGGGAACCAGCACCTGCAGGAGGACTCAGATCACCCACAGTATGGCCAGGACCTCACATGCGGAAGCTGGGCTGTCAGAGGAAGCCACAAAGAACAACAGGGGACAGAGAGCTGGCATTGAGAACCTACACAGCACTACACAGGAGACATCAACCAGGTGGTGTCAGACTCAACTGTTCACAGGGAAGAGGGTAACTCACAAGGGTGCATCAAGATGTAATGCTTGGTGCTGGGCAAGATGTTGGATCAGACACTACCCTTCCCTTATGTGTAACATATTCTCTCAGGATCTACCCTCTCTCTCTTTCCATTTATTGCTTGTACAGTCCCTGTACCACTAGGCACCTCCCTCCAGGCTCACAGCCTCAGGACCCCCAGTTTCATCATAACAATACCAGGACTGGAAGAGTCTCTAGAGATGGACCCATTGGGGTTTGGCTGGGGCAGCGCCCCATGGTAACTCCTTCAACACACCATGCCTGCCCTGTGACAACATGTGGGCACATCACAGAACCTTGGGGCTGCACAGCTGAAATGTTTGCAGAGCTTAAACCATCTTTTAGCCTCTTGATCATGCTGGGGTGTATAAAGGGCTGGCATGGGTTTACTGCCTGGGCTCATCAGAAACTCTACAACTATCAGCGCTATTTAAAATTGCCTGAAGAGTGCTTGCTGTGAGGTACCCTGGAGTGTTCTGCACCTGCTAGAAATGTTAACTTGCATTTTGTTGGTTTACAACAAAACCTGGGTTTACTTGCTTTTGTTGCTTCTTCCTGCTTGCTTTGACTACATTTTATTTCATTGTTTGAACAAAATTTTCTTATTTATTGCAATATCTGCTGTCATGTGAGTCTTCATAGAAGGACTCAGCCAGGCACAGAAAGAAAGCGGATCGTGCTTCTGGCCCTGTCAATTTGGCTTTGCAAAGGAGAAAGGCAGAACAAGGTAAAAGCATTAGCACAGCACTAATAGGACTGAAAAGATGTGAGTTATTTCCTCCCTCTGGATACCTGGAGGAAGGGACAGATCAGAACAGCTCCTGCCCCAGCAGCTCATCAGGCTGTAATTGCCCCTCTGATCTTACAGCAGAACTGCCTGTGCCATCACTTCATCATGCAACTTTGCTGGTGACCTGCTCTGGCTTCAGGATCTCCAACCAGTATTTGATGTGGGTCCTTTCTGTACCAGAGGTTCTTGTGTGGGCAGGCTGGAGAAGGCTCTAATTTCTGGCAGAAAGGTAGCAAGAAGCAAGGTGGTGGAATATGGGGTCTCACCAGTTAACTCTGTGCCACTGCACCCAGCTCAAACCTCTTTCACTACCCGCCTGCATTAGCCCCTTCCACTACTAAGTGATTGGCAGCCGTACAAGGGGAATCAGTGTACAAAAAGTGCTGCGCTTTTCACTTGTGGGACAAAAGAGGAGCCTGCGGGAGACCTGATCACGGCCTTTCAGTACCTAAAGGGGGCCTATAGGAAAGATGGGGATAATCTATTTAGTAGGGCCAGCTGTGACAGGACAAGGGGTAATTGTTTTAAACTAAAACAGGGTAGGTTTAGACTGGATATAAGGAGGAAATTCTTTACAATGAGGGTGGTGAAACACCGGAACGGGTTGCCCAGAGAGGTGGTGGAGGCCCCATCCCTGGGAACATTCAAGGCCAGGTTGGATGGGGCTCTGAGCAACCTGATCTAGTTAGTGGTGTTCCTGCTCACTGCAGAGGGGTTGGACTAGATGACCTCTAGGGGTCCCTTCCAACCCAAAACATTCTATGATTCTATGATTCATCATAGGCTGCTCCAGTGACTAAAGCAGAGAACTGAACAAACCAACTGCAAGGGAGGAGTGTTACAATGTGGAGTGACAGTGAGAAGTTACAGAGGGGCAGAATGGAAGAAGTTTCTCATGGTATGCACCAACATTTTTGAGCCAAATGCAATTTTCTGCACTGCCCTTTTAGGCAGACCCTGGATCTCACTACGATTTGTGGGGTAAAGTGAAATTGTGTACATTCCCACAGCAACTCCAACGCACCATTTCAAAGGCCATGTGGATCAGGTCATAAATTGAATGTCCAGCATGTTATGGCAAACACAGCACAGGCAGAGGCTTCACCCTACACTGGACAGCGGGTGCCAGTGTGGGCAGCAGGGCTTGCATATACAGGCTTAACACTGATGTGGCTGGTGGCTCTGCATTTCCATGCCTTTTGGCTTGTAAATTTTTCTAAACAACCACACTACTCTCAACCCAAAGTTCTCAGACTTCCAAGCTTAACCCCAAGTATCTGACTTTTCAGCATCTGGCTTTTTCAAACTCCTTTGGAAAAATATTAAATAAAATTAACAGCAACATTTACATAAATGAATGATTATTCACAACTTCAGTTTTATTTTCTCAGCTTTTTGATTGATATTAGTACACTTGACAGGTCCAATTTATATGCAAATCAGCCTGCATTCACAATGTAAAGGAAAACTTTATTTCTTGCACCATGCAAATCATTAGACTTTCCAAACACTGTTTAGTCATATGTTCCTTAAAAGCCTTAGTTTTGACCACAAATCACTTGTCCTTGCTATCAATTAGCCTCACAGATCTCCCAGGGCTCGGCAAGGAGCAATTTTTGAACTTAAAAGCAGAGTTTGCTGTACCGCAAACCTAGAAGTATTGTAAACTATGGGCTCTTGCAGTGTGTGTGTGTGTATGCCAGATGTTAGAGGATCACAAATGAGGACATCAGATTTTCCAGTTCCCGTTTCTGGCTGTTTTCTGCTGTACCTTTGCTCATAGAAACAATTGTTGCCAAAAGCATTTTCTTAGAAAGAGCTGGTCTGCTGGACAGCTCTTGACCCTGTGCATCATAGGCTTTACTAACTGAAACTTGAAAAGGATCCAAGATCTCTCCCGTAAATATTTACATAGATACAGAACCGTCACAACTCTTAAATCAAAAAGTGGAGGACCATAAGTGGCATATGGAAAAGAAGGACTTTGTATTCAGAAAGACTGGGAAAGGAAGGAAATAGAACAACTCTGATGGCTTTTCCAGACTTTGTCATTTGGGACTATACATTCTCCCCCATCCCCATCCCTGCTATGCCCCCNTCTCAGAAAGGTCCTGATCTGAAGCCTGATGAAATCAGTGGGGAAAAAAATCCCTCTTGTACCAAAAGGTTTTAGATCAGGAACCACTCTTTCTTTCTGGTTTGTATCTGAAAAAAAAATCTCTTCACCAGCTAGACCACTTGGTGACTCTCTTCGGCACCTCCTTTATTATTATTATTTAAAGAGTTTCATGGCAAACCTGGGCAGGAAATGGTAACTAAGTACATTATTTGCAGGCACAGCACCTGAAACAGGGGAAATAAGCAACAGATGCTGAGGAAACATGATGTATCATTTAGCCAATCTTTTTTGATGTAATTAGCCAATATTCCTTTCTCTTCTATAAGAAAGGAGTGAGCCTTGATAGCTATCACGCAAATCATGACTTGAAGAAGTAGTGGTATTAGATGGCTTGTTCATGGGCCTGGGAATAAAGAAGCTGGAGTTTTGTGGTTTTGGGGAAGCCACAAAACTCTCCTTGTTCAAATTCTCCATCATGAGAAAGGGAGAGTTCACTTGGAAGGCTGTGATGAAGATTGAGGAGAGCTTTGGAAAAAGCCCTATCCCTAATTAAGAAAAAAAAAAACACACAAAAAACAACAACCAAAGAATGAAGTAAGATGTTTATAGTAAGAACAACTTAAAGACCTGGCACTTTGTGTATAAACCATTTATGACAACAACTATATTTCTGTGTGAGTCTGTGCCCAGCACAAAGAAGGTCATTGAAAGAGTCAGAAGGACCCTTGAAAGAGTTCAGCGCAGGGCCACAAAGATGTCAAGGAAGTGGAACATCTTCCTTATGAGGAAAGGCTGAGGGAGCGGTGTCTCTTTAGCTTGGAGGAGACTGAGAGGTGACCTTATTAATGTTTACAAATATGTAAAAGGCGAGTGTCAGGACAGAGCTAGCCTCTTCTCAGTGATGACCGGTGATAGGACAACGGGCGATGGGTCCAAGCTGGAAAATAAGAAGTTCCATGCAAATGTAAGAAAAAACATTTTGCTTGTGAGGGTGACAGAGCCCTGGAACAGGCTTCCCAGAGAGGTTGTAGAGTCTCCTTCTCTGGAGACATTCAAGACCAATCTTCCTGTGTGATTTTATCTAGGTGGTCCTGCTCAGGCAGAGGGGGTGGACTAGATATTTTCAAAGGTCCCTTCCAATTTCTAACATTCCGTGATTCTGTGACAATGAGGGCTGTACAAATCTGGATTGTGCTTGGTCATGACTTGCTGCCACAGGCCCTGAGGGTCTCTGCCCCTGTATAACAAGAGAGAAGAACTGAAGGGCAATGGCACCCACAAACAGCTTTGGTTTCAGCGGGCATCCCGAAGCTTAGGCCAGGTGGGCGGCAGTCTCTGCTGCAGGGCTGTACCTCCCAGGGCAAGGCCCTACTGGCATTCCACCCAGAGGCCTGGCAGCTCCTGGCAGGGGCAGCCCGGCGGGGAGAGGCCCTCAGGGTCTGCCCCCCCTCACAGCGCTCACCCGCAGCTCCCGCGTACGGGGACCCGCGGAGCAACCCCACCACTCGCACCCCTCTATCCTAGCCGCGCGCGTTCCCGGGGTGGGAGGCGGGACACGCCCTCTCCCGCCGAACTACAGTTCCCAGCAGGCAGCGGGAAGGCGCGGAGAGGGAGTGGTGTGTATGCGCACTGCGCATCTCAAGCATGGCTACGGTGCTGTCCCGGGCGCTGAAGCTGCCGGGTAAGGGGTTTTTACCTGCGGGAGGGGCTGCGTCGAGCTGGGTCGGTCCGTGGCACCTACCGTCGGGTCCGCTCTCGGCAGCGGAGAGGTGCGGTTGCCGCTGCCTGGGGGCGGCGAGGTGCGTAGCCATGGTGACACGGCGATGTGAGGCGAGGCCCGGCCGCGCTGGGGGCTCCAGCGACCCCACGGCCTCTGCCTGGGGCCCTTGGCGGGGTGGG
>VXBZ01009836.1:103932-144006 GCA_013399135.1 Heliornis fulica
TGTGGGTGTGTGCTGCGGGGGCCTGGGCGTAGTCGCGGCCGTGTGAGGGGCGCGGGGTGAGGCGCCGGGTCCCGCAGGCCGTGCAGAAGCGGGCGCAGGGCTCGGGACAGCCGCCCGGCTTCAGGAAAGCGTTAGTTCCTCGCCGGTTCCTTTCTGACGGGCTTTACCCCCAAAGGCCGGGTCAGGTGTTCGGTAAGCGCCGCCTCCATTCCCAGGGGAAACGTGTTAAGTCAGCCTGCCACCTCTCCACGCCTGCCAGCCAGAGATCTTCAGTGAGATGAAAGGCTATTCGAGCATAAGGGACTATTGTCTCAGGGGAACCAGATCTTTCAAAGATATGGCAGCAGCGTCCAACAGCCATTCTTTTCATCAAGGAGATTAACAAGGAATCAAAATACTTTGTGAAACCTTTGTGTCTCTTGAGAGTCTGCAGGTTGCTCTTGGATGGGCTGGAGGTGGTGCCAGTGTACCTGGCTGCATTAACCCAATGGGACAGTGCCTCTGCTCTTCCTGACCATGTCCTGCCTTGGGGGTAGAGACAGGGCCCAGCTGTGCACTGCTGGGGTAGCTGGTGGGGGCATTCCTTCCTAGCACCATGCACCACTGTGGTCCTGCAGAGCCCTGCTCTGCAACATTGTGCTCACAGGGCAGGTTGTACTTCCCTCCTTCATCGGTCCAGGAAGGTCACTGTAAGGTTTTTGGGGCCCCTCCCACCATCTTGTAGTCGTCCCTACTAGGAGTCATTATTTTTTAGTTTATGTAGTGCCTGTTAGGCCGCATCCAAAAACGTTTTGTCTGCAAATCAGTTTATTCCTGGATGCATGCATATATATATATATGTGTTTGTCTAAATGTAAGGAATACATTTTACTTGAAGTTTATTTAGAAAAGTGTGAACTAATGGGTATAAGTGTACACTGGGTTGTGACCATTGTGGAACTGTACAATAACAAGTGCAGATCTCTTCTGGGACCTCTGGAACCAGCGTGATATGTGCTACTGGGAGGCATTGATTTGGAAAAGAGCCACAGGCCTTGCAACTACAATTAAGAAAACAGTTCAAGAATCAGTCCTTAGCTTATATTGTATATATTGTACCTTGTTTGTGTGGATAGCTCTAGAACAGTGCAGCTTTCTACAGCAATGAGAAAGCAGAAAGCCTATTGCTGTAGCTGCTTTTTTTCCTGCTGCATCTCACTAAATTAATTACATCGATACGTGGCAACTTATCTCCCCATGGACTTAGATAAGTCTACAGTACCCAGTGACTGGTGCCTGCCGACTTCCACCTGGGTGAGGAAAAAAAAAAAAGAAAAACAGAACACAAAGTGAGTACAAAGGATAATGGAACCAGTATGTCATCGTTGGAATAGCACACTGAAAATTGTACTTGTCTAAAGTCCAAAATCCAAACTGAATGCAAAGAAAAATCTTTCCAGTAAGATAAAACCAGAAAAAAATTACGGTTAATATCTTCAAGCCATCAGCACTAGGAATGAGTATTTCATTATGAATGGGACCTGATTCCAACACAGATCTCGTCACAGATGCCTCTTTTCCAAATCATGATCACATGATTAATCTTTTCTTCGAGTGGTCATATTCTTCTACTACAATAGTTACATGAGCTGCCTGTGCAAAAAGTGCTATTAGGCAAATGTACAAGGGATTTTCAAAGTCTTAAAGTGCAGTTTAGAGATCAGCTACCCTTGAAAGATGATAAGTGTGGGCCATTTTCTTCTGCCTTTGAAAATCTCCTTGATCAGTATTTGTTTTTTCTTCCAATGACTAAAAAAAAACCCAAAACCCAAACAACAACAACAAAAAAAAAAACCAAACCATCCAGGACAACATAGACAGTAACTTAGCAGACCACAAGCATTCTCAGACTGATTGTAAACATAGGCTGCTGACTGGGTACCACTGTTTTATCACCGGAGCCATGGGAAAAAAGAGCAGGCCAGAACAGAAGTGGTTTATTTACTATACCTGTAGGACAGAACACAGAACAGCAGGGAAAAGGACTTTGCTGATGTGAACTCTGTCCCTGTAAAGTGGATGCAAGATTTATATACACTTAGAGATGCTATGCAAAAGACAGGTAACGAGGTATGATATATACAGATGTGTTGTATACACACAGCCACAGAACTGCTCAGGGTAGGTCTGGAGTCACTTTAATGCACAGGTTTTAATGCATGGTCATTTATCATGCATGTTACATGGTGGTTATTATTTCAGGATATAGGGTGAAAGTTTGACCGAGAGGCTAACTCGGGTTTTAACATTTCTACTTCCGTGATGGAAAACTGAAAACTGCTTTATTTGATTTTCAGACAGCTGATCACTTGCAGCAGAGGCAGTTTTATCTTTCTCTTGATATACAAACTGTCTTGTTCCAGCCTGAGCCTTGTTGAATAGAAAGGAAAGGATTTGACTTGTGGAGTGCTTCTCAGTAAATCATAATTCTCTAAATGGTGTGAGACTGCCCTTGCTTTCACATTTTCTTTACTGCTGTTTATGCTTTTCTGTTGAAAAAAAAACATTTGGGAGTGATTAGTGAAAGCCAAGTGTGGTATCCCTCCATCCTATACCAAGTGACCTAAAACTCATATGGAGAGTCATTCTGAGATGAAGATCCTTCTGCTCTCTTTCCAGCTAGGTGAAACACCTTACGCATTCCCTACACCACGGAACAGCCTCGGGAGGCCAGGCTGAGCACATCCTTACCAGCCTTCCAGGCGCTTTCCCAAAAGACTTACATATGGATTGTTAGGGCTGTCTCTGAAAATGGGAGAGGAGTGTTTTAATTCTCTGAGATTAGATATGCATTTGGGCTACCTGTGTGCTAGGTGAGTTCTCCAACAGTTTCATTAAAGCACAGTGTCTTCATTCCTTAAAAAAATAAAATCATCAGGGCATTTTATGCCTGGCTTTACTGAGTGGCTGTGCTGTGTGAGAGTGTCAGCTAACTTTTTGAGGGAAGACAGGGAGAGGGATTATCAGCTCCTGCTCTGTCTTAGACATAAGACTGAGCTGCTCTCAGAAGATCCTTTCCTGCATAGATCACCAAAAGCTGTAAGTCATTGCTCTGTGTTAGCTCTTTTCTAGCCTTTGATCAGTGGTTCTCAGCAGGAAGGGTGTTTGGCTTACAGGTTGTCTGTGGTGTCACACCATCAATGTTGCCAACATCTTAATCCCTGCCATTTCAAGGAGTGGATAAAACACAGTTTCAGGGTCTTTTCTGTCTTCTGGAGATTCAGAACAAGACTGTGCTAGATTAAGCTTCTTCCTATCAATACTTTTAGTTGCTCAAAGGGTGAACAGCAGGCTGCAGTCTTGTGGGTTGACAGTATGGAATTAAAATAATTAAACAAATCACAGTGTATATGAGGTGTAAGTATGCTGTCGAGTTGTTTTACTCAGAGCACACCAGTTTCCAAAAACAGGAGCAGTCCGGTTAACTCTGACTTCCCAGGCTAAATGCCATTTACTCTTGGGCCAGCAGCATTTGCTTTTCATACCATTCTGACCTGGTTTGAACTGGCGCATCTGGATCTGTAGGGACAAGCTGCAAGTACCCTTCCAGCAAGTTCTCTGTGGAATTTCATGTTTTCACTGAGTACTCTTTTATAAACTTGTCAGCACAACCTACTGTCTATAGACATCTGGGAAGTTCAGACTGTGCTGTCACCGCAGTCTGTGAGCAAAGAGCTGTGTGCCACGCAGGTTGGTGACCTCCTGGGCTGTTCACAGGATGGAGCCAAGGTTATCAAGAACCTTCTTGAAAAGTCCGCACTTTGAATATGTTTAGGGCATATATCCGAAACAACGAGGTGTCTCACAGGCATACACTGGGTTATCCTGTAGGAATGCCATATCCTTTAGCTGGGTCCTCTACAAGGAATAGCTTTTTTGGAGAGTGTGTGTGCACCAGATTGTTTTGATGTGAGTCTTTTTTAGAAGCCTCTAGTTCAAAAAAGAAGGGTCTGATTTATATGTGGTCTTGTTAGATATGCCAACTTCCCTCTTCAGCGTGGGTGGGTTTTCCTGGCTGTTTGACTTCATGTGGGGCATTTGGCCTTTAGTGGGATCCACAGTCTTTTTCAAATCCTGAAATTGACACCAAATGCCATTTATAAGTGGAGCAGGAAGGGGAAGTGGTGGTCCTTTTGTGGGTAAAGAAATGAGATGCACATTCTGCAAATTTGATTTTAGATGATGCAAAATAGGTGTGTTGCACTAATTAGATATTACAGTACATCTGTAACTGTGACTGCCTTTGACAGGAAATCCACAAGTAAGGCATACTATCTTGTGCAGGAAGAATAATCATGAAAGCCCTTAAGTTTCTGCTCTTTAAAACCTTTCCATCATCATAGTATCTGAGAGTGATTATAGCTTGCTTATTTTTGCTTATTATTTATGCCTTGCATGTATCGCTTCAGGCATCTTTGGGTGAAACTTAGCTCCTGCCTCAGGTCCTTTAGGCAGAAGGAAATGAGGCAGATATCTGGAATAGCAAAGTCCCATCTTGGAATAGGGGAGAGAGAGAGATAAATAGACCGAGACCCTGCAATCATCGGAGCAGTGGCCATGGCTTCATGCCCAGCCTGGTGGCACAGGGCAGCTCCCTGAGACGTGATCCTCCACTCGTAGCTCTGGGCAGCGAGTCTGCGTGATCTCGGCTGCCCCCATAAACAGATGGCCCTGGAATTATGCCAGTATGTACGACTAGGCCTTTGTACCCGCCTTTGTAACACTCCCTGCGGCTGTCTGGGGCTAGGAGAAACCATCCATGTGCAGGGCATCTGTGGAAGGGACACCTAAAGCTAAGCTCTTTTCTGGTACCACCAGCTGAAGCCATCGGTACTAAGGTACCTATCTTGGCATGGCCAGGTACCAGCTGTCAGCTCTGGTGGGAGCAGGAACAGAGAGGGAGCACTGTGGTCTCCTACTGCAGGGGTTGGAGCAGTCTCGCAGTGCTAAGCCATGCAGAGAAGGTGGTGTCTTAGAGAGGAAGCCTTGATACGTTCAGACATCAGCATTTTACTGTCCCAAAAGGCAAAATCACTTTGCCTTCACCTTCAGGGAGTCAATACCCATTTTTACCAGCACTATGGAGAAACTGTGTGTAGCACTCTATCCCTTCTATCCCTCAAAAAGCAGGTTGGACCATGCAGGAGCACAAGGGAAAAACGAGTTGCAGAGGAAGGTTCCCTCAGAGAGCAGAAACTACAAGTGAAGAGTAATTACAGGCTGGTAAATGTTACAAGAGTTCAGAGGCTGAAGTCAGGACAGTGCTGTGTTTTAGGTACTCAGAGTGTTAGGCATGACTTTATGTCAGTCTGTCTCATTATCAAACTGGAAGTTATGAGAATTAAATCAGCTATCAGTTGTGTGTATATATATATATATATATGTATGTAGGCATATACATATTATGTTTATACAATTATGTTGGGGAAATAGAATCTTGGCATTTTTTCCCCTGCAGCTGCTACTCTAAAACATGGACAGACCCTGTCTTTTCTCTCAAACCTCTCACTTGGAGCCATGCAAAATCCAGACTGCACTGTCGTCCCTTCGGTGTCACAGTCTGCTGCAGCTTTTTCTCCACTGAGATCCTGCAAAAGTGAGGAACTCATGCTGTATTGTCTCTCTCCATCTCTTTCTTCAGGAAAAAAGAGCCCAGACCTTGGGGAGTACGATCCCCTCACTCAGGCTGACAGTGACGAAAGTGAAGATGACCTGGTACTCAACATCCAGAAGAATGGGGGGGTCAAGAATGGGAAGAGCCCCCCTGAGGAGGCGCAGGACCCAGACTCTGATGTGGAGGTTGGGATGACAAAGCAGCACACGTCAGAGAGCGCGCCTGAGGGTTATCCTGCAGAGACAGCTGGGAGTTTGGAGCAAAAGGCTGCTCCCTCCCTCATGCCGTACCTGCGCACAGCGATCTTTTTGCTCACTGTGGTGATCTCGATGATTCTTGTGTTGGTGTGCGCATTTCTAATTCCCTGTCCCCCTAGAGACTTACATAACACCTGGAACCGCAACCTAGGTCAGGGAGCAGGTGAGAAAGCCCCAGGAACAGCATCTGGCGTGGGGGAGGTGGCAGCTCCCAGGCTGGGCTACGGCGGGAGAGACCTATCTGGGAGAGTCAGCTCGGAGCAGAGGCTCTTCCTCACCACTGCAGATGCTCCGAGGTAATAGCAAGTGGCTGTATCCTGCTCATGCTTCAGGCTGAGGCCTGTGAAATCTGGCATCGGTAGCTAACAGTGCCACAAAATCTTGTCTTGGGCAGCACAAAAAACCATTTTGATTTTCCCCATCCTGCCTTTTTGTCCGGATGGTGTGCTCTGTTCCAGATGGAGATAGCCCAGGCCACTTTAAAACATAGCACCTCCCTCTCTGTATCCTGGGTTTCACTAGCACCTCCACGCTGAACTTCGTGCAGTGTGACTGTGTGAAGTGTGTTTGGCTGGAGAGGAGTAGACGTGTCTGTGTCTCCTAACTGGCTTAACTAACCTTATTTCTTTTGTCATCTTGCCCAGCTTAAATCCATGAATCAACATTCGGGATCTTTTGTCATCCTATACAGGCCACTGGTAACATTTCTAAAGTATCTCCTGTTCTGACTTCTGCAGTAAAGGATCAATGGTTTGTGAAATAATTTCTGCCAGGTCTAGATATGTCTCTCCCTCCTTGCTTTCTGCCCTCGGCATCCAAATCTAAGCTGTTCATAAGATACGTGACTCCTACATCAGCTCAGAAAGTAAAATGGGAAGCACTAATCTTTTTCTGTTAGTTTCTCCATTTTCCCCTTTCCTTTCTCTGACCCAGTTGCTGTCTTTCCATGCAATGAAAGAGCTTGCTGTGGTGTGAGCTGCATGGCATTGCTGGTTCCCTAGCATGAGGCTTGGCTGTCCATGAGTCTCTCTCCTGGGCCAGTCCTGCTCTCCCAGTGTGGAAGATGGCCTGTGTAGCTTTTTTGACAAGTGTGGTGATTCTCTCTGACTGTTTCAGGTGGTGTATTATCCCCTCTGGAGCTGTGTGATGTGAATGGCGATGGGCTCCCTGACATCCTCATTGTCTTCACAGCCTTGATGAATGCTAGTGTCATGGGTAAGCACTGCCTTTCCTTTCCATTATTCTTTTTGTACATGTCAGTGTGGACTTCTGCGTGATCGTCTTATGCATGGGAAGACTTCCTACCACTGCAAATCCACTTCATAGCACAGTTCTCAGGAGTTCCTTCAAATGGCTGGTGTACTGTGCCTGCGCTTTGTCATGCTGCTTATGATTTTCATTGTAAGTTTATGTGTCCATAATTGTTGCTCCAATGTCATGTTTCTCTTTATCCTATCAGATGGGACAAATCCATCTCTTTGTCCTGTATTTGTGTACTTGGTTTGGGGTAGAGATAAAATAATCAGAAAGCACTTCTCTATAAATAGTGATTGGCAATAAGACTGGTTCCCCACTCCCCACCCCTGACCACCTTGTTATCTCTCACAGCCCTTTACAAAAGGGCTCAGTTGAATTACTTCCATTTTACAAGCACAGAGAGGGAAACACAGAGAAGGGAAGTGTTTTGACAGGTCACAAACAAGATTCAGTGGTGGAGTCTCAACTCTTTCCTGATCTGGATGGATCAGTGGACAGTTAGGTTCATTGTCCTGGGTAGCTGGTAACAGGAACAGTGCTGGCAGATCGGACTGTTGAGTGCTCTGGTGAACTGGTTGTTTGCTTGCCAAGAGGGAGCATCATGGATTTTTTTAGAGCAGCTATAGGTCAGTATTACAGGAAACACCCTCACCTTGCTGCCTTTTCCTCCAGGTCACTCCATATACTTTCCAAATTGTTAATTCACAGGTAATAGACTCACTGATGGTGGGAAAGTTACTGTGCTTGGTTCTTTAGCAGTTTTTGCCCTATTTTCTCCTCTTGGCTGCTTTCTCTGATAATCCTCACCCCCCTGCTGATACTTGATACTGTTACACAGGGGCTTCCAAGTCCACTGACAACTTACTGCACTGGTCTTCTGAGGTCCTGGAGGTTCCCAGCTGCCTGATGTACTGTGCCTGCCCAGCCTAGCATCACCTGAGATTATGTTAATTTATTCAGTCTCAAACACATATCCAAGCATACATTACATAGCCTAAAGAGAACTCTCATGGGAGCAAAATGCCTTGGTTCTTCAGAGTAACCAAAAAAATAAACAAAAATATCAAAGTAACAAAAATATAGTTAGAATAGGGAAAAAGAGAGGGAGACACTGTTGGTGTAAGGACTGCACGCATGAAGTTTTTTTAAATTGTCATAGAATCATGTACTAGAATATACTGATTTGGAAGAGACCCATAAGGATCATCGAGCCCTTATGTTCTGTATTTTGCTGTTGCATTTATTAATCTTTCATCACAGGCATGTTTACAGTTCTTAGCATGCTCTGAATGGAACTAATCCTAACTAGCTGCATCCTGGGCTACAGCTATGCCAGAGGACAGAAAGCAGACACTAAAGGAGGTGTAAGCACATCACAATCCTAAGTTCATGTAGGTGGACATCAACCCTCCTGTAGCTTGTGCTCAGAGCATTCTCACAGTAACCAGTAGAGATGAGCTTGGGATAAGTACCTGATGGAGTAAGCTGTGATGTTGTTAGCTGGTTTTCCAGCCAATGGCATGACAGCTATGAGCTGCGTTCAGGAGTTAGTTGTTCTTGGTCCTTGCCAAGCCAACAAAGAGAACTTGGACTGGGGCAATCCTGTGGTATAAAACTGATGATCTTCAGTTTGAGAAGAGAGTGAGTTTGATTTAGAGAGTGGGCTCAGACTTATTTTAGCCTGTGGCCCGGAATAGGCCTTTGTGTAGTCAGGTGACATGTTGTTTTGCCAGTAAGACACAAGTCAGCTGGGACTGGTATTATCTTTAAATGTTTAAGAGTTAATCTTAAATTGTGATATAAACATACCAGGTGGAGATTATAGTAGCCACAATTGTATTGAGGGCAGACTGAGCTAAAAGTTGCTCAGATTTGGAATCAGAGCCAACAGTCAATTGAAATAGCATAGAACACCTTTTCTCACAGTTGTTTTGTGCTAATCAGTGAACTAAGAAAAATCCCCTGCGTTGATTGAATTCAGTCTGTTTTTCACAACATTAAAACTCATTTGGAAAACGAAAGAAGAAGTTCTTGGATTGCAAATCACATTCTGCTGCCCCAGAATTACAGAGAACTCAGTACTTTCACATGAAGTAGCATTTGCCTTGAGAGTCACTCAAGGTTTCCTTTCAGTGTCTTGAGGTAGAAGGGATGCAGTCTGGTTTGACAGCAGTACTTTTTACAGCAGTACTTTTTACACCAGCAGGTCAGCACAACTGAGCAGGTTGTCTCCAGGATCTTCATTCCTTGTGCCCAGCTGACCACATTTCTTTCTGTAAGCTTAGGTACAACCTCAATGGTTGTGTGCACTGTTGGCTGACTTGTCTGGAGATCGCTGCTAGGTCTCTGCGGGCAGAGAGGCTTAGCCTTGGGGTGGGTTTTTGACTTCGTCTTCAGTCAGTGTGGATGTGGCTGGCTTAAGTCACTCAGCTGCAGGAGCTCAGCTGGAACTGAAGTGCAAAGACCAAAGGCAGCATGGACATAGCCTCTGATATCAAGGGATTTCACTCTCTCCTGCTTCTTCCAGGTGTCTCTAGGCCCTCCGTAACTGTGGTGGCCCTTTCTGGTATGAATGGCAGCACCCTGTGGTCCATCCAGCTTCCAGAGGAGACTCGGAGCATACAGTGCAAAGGCTTGTCACTGGGGGCACCTGCAGAGCCGGTCTGCCTTGTTACAGGAACATCAAAATTCCTCAGCCTTCTTAGTGCCTCCACAGGTAGGGTCAACTACCAGCATATTAGAAATATGCTACTGCTTTTCTCTTTTCTTAAAAGGACTTGTAAGCATGAATGATTTAGTCCTGGCACTTTGTGGTGACTGTTAATCTAGTGGCACATGGAAAAGAGTCAATCTAGTAATGGGTTTCTACACACAAGGTAAGAGATAATCCAGACCATTGCTGTTTTGTGGCAGTGTCTTCATCCTCCCATCTCAGAACATTTAAAAGTATTCATCTTATACTGTAGCATCCCCATGACATCAAGGATATGTAAAGTTTGTTCTCATCAGTATGTAGCTGTTAGTACAACTCAGCAGCTACCTAACAGCACTGAAAAGGTGAACACTGTTCTTGAAGAAGTTACATAAGGACATGTGCTACAGCCAGTAAAATTTCCAGAGAAATTAGGCTCATAGAAGAATTGATTAGATGTGAATGAATATTACATTTTTAGTCACTTGATCACATGCACCTTCATTCTCTGATTGCTGTTTGTTCTACTACATTAATTCACTCGCAGAAATATTCTCATGTTTTTTGAATCAGAACAAAGAATGGAGAGATCCAAGAAACCTTGGGTTTAAGTGGCAGGCTCAGTCAATGAGTGGCAGCACTTACCTTTCAAATGCTTTTAGGAACCAGATTAGTTGCACAGTGTTTGCATGGTCTGGACCATAAACTGTTTCCTTTACAAGCAGTAGCTATGTTTTTAATGTGCAGAAGTGTTTGCAGGTCTGGCCTTTGGTTTCCTTTGTCATGCAAGAGAACATTCTACCCTACACAACAGCAGCAGAAAAGCATTTTTAAACTCTGATTGAAAAAGCTTAAGTGTTGGCAGAACAGTCATGGAAAAGTAAAAGGCATTGAATTTAATTTTGTCTTTTTTGGGTGTTCATTTGCCAATTTGCAATTCGGGTTTTACTGGGTTTCCAGCTTGGTCCATGTTGAACTGCTGAACCATTTGACATCTCATCTGCTAACATGCTTTCACCCTGAGGTGGAATGAGTGTGCAATGCTGGAGTAGCTATTTGCTGCTGGAAATTTAAGGGAGACACAGATTTGCACTCTGATTATCAGAACTGCCCATCTGTTACCTTTCCTGACATCTAGCTACAGGCTTTCCTGCTAGCTGAAGAAAACAACTGCTGTCCTGTAGAGCACCACTTTCATTTAGGTTCTCTTTCCAGGAGTGAATCTCAAATATTCTCTGCTATTTCAGGAATTGTTTTGGGCTCAGGGCTTTCTAGAGATGCTAAGAAGGAAGCACAGCAGGACTTGAGGCATGACTCAAAAGTAACCTGAAGAAATTCTGGGTGAAACACTTTGCTTCCCACTGGAGCTTGCCCCAATTTGTAGACTTGTCTCTTCTCAGAGAATGGGAGAAGCAGCCTCTCTTTCTCCCTCTTTGAGAAAGTTTTGTGGAACCCTCTGTGAATGCCTGAAGTACTGTCGGTCTTTTTCATCCTGTTCTTCCCACAGGCAAGACCATCTGGACGCTAAACTCCATCCACCTTTCAAGTGGGATCCTGGCTGCCCCAGCTGCAACTCTTCCAGATGTAGATGGAGATGGGATTAGGGATATTGTTGTTCTGGCTCTCAAAGAGACACAGGTACAGCATATCCTTGCTCAAGATTTGAAAGGACCTTGACTATCTAGAAGAGATACAGGGAGCCTTACGTGGAAAGGCTGTAACGAGAGCTGCAGGAGCCCCTAAATTTCCCTTAGATTTCCTTGAAAAGCACCCTTTTTCTTTCATTAGGTCAGAGCAATGGGATCAAGCAATAATGACACTACCTGCATTTCTTGTCAGCTGGGAATGAACAAAAAGCCCATTATTTACCCCTGGCTGAGAATTGAGAATTATCTGTTTCTGTTCAAGGAAGGCTTGGCTTGAAGTGAGTGTTTCACAGCAGTAAGGAGCCATGTTGAGATATATCTCTGGATAAGGGAGCGTTCAGCTTATACAAAATAAAGAAATGCTTGTGTTATTCTTTCAGATGCAGATTTCCTCTGTGCTCATCCCTCCCCACAAATCTAGTGTTAATGTTGTTAGAGGAGTTCAGGTCTTTGAAGTCCCTTCCATCTTTGATGCATTTGAAGTCAAGAGAAAAACATGAATGTAAGACTCCCAGGAAGCCAGGCTGAGCAAAGAGAAGCAGACCACTAGTTAGACCTTGCTGTGGGGGAAAAGAGCAATGGAGCTTCATGCTGTGAAAACCGGGGAAGATTCTGAGAGCACAAGTTATGAAAGCACTGATGAAATTCTCTGTATATTTTCTTTTGCAGCCTGATGTGTTTTTCATCTTGGTGTCGGGAAAGACTGGGACTGCTTTGGGTGGGCCGGTGAAGTACAGCACCAATGGAGAAGGGAAGGTGATTGGTCCCCAAGTTCACATCACCAGCCGGGGAGCCATCTACGTTCTCTTTGGTTTTGGTAAGATGCACCTTGCCTCTCCAGCACTAGACCTTGCTGAGAAAGCATTCATTTTAACTAAAATGGCTCAGAGTGTCCTTGGGATAGTTTACTGTAAGAGTGGAACAGGTTGCCCAGGGAGATGGTGGATGTCCCATCCCTGGAGAAGTTCAAGGCCAGGTTGGATGAGGCCCTGAGCAACCTGATCTAGTTGGGGGTGTCCCTGCTTCTTGCAGGCAGGTTGGACTAGATGACCTCTGGGAGTCGCTTCCAGCCCTAATCATTCTATGAATCTATGATTCTATGATTCTGCTGTAAAAGCTAGGAGTAGAGGGCATAAGAAGAAGTCTCATTGACATGGTGTGGAAAAGTGCAGGAGCACCAATGCCTGGTAGCATAGAATACTATGGAGTTTCCCAAAGGCACATCATGTCAGGGAATTTCCAGTTCTGGACATTGCTTTGCCTTTTAACACATATGCCATGGTTCCAGGGACCCTTCATGGTACTAAGGAGTTAACATTTGTAGGCAGGATTCTTCATCTTTACTCTTCTTGGCAGGTAATGTTCAAGCAGTTGCCCTGAGAGATATTTTTACCCAAGCCAGAAACCGGGACAGCTTTCCTGCAATGTTACAGCAAGAGGAGCCGGAGTGGGAAAAGCGCAGATCTGTTAACCTGTCAGAGCTCATTGACATTTACAGGTAGGAGACAGACTTGTCATCTTGCTTCTGTGAGGAGCAGAATGGGTGAATAGTCATTTCTTACTGCTCCTAGAGGTTATAGAATCATAGAATATACTGAGTTAGAAGGGACCCATAAGGATCAGTGAGTCCAATTCCTGGTTCCACACAGGACCAGCCAAGTCAGGGCTATTTCACTGCTGTCCTCCTTTTCATTGTCCAGTTGATAGCAGTACTCTGGGGAACTCATTGTTTCCTTCCTGACCTGTGGTTGTTCTAGTAAAAGTGCAGACTTAGCTTCTCTTTCTCACTGTTCCTTTCTTCCACCTCCTGTGCTTACCTGGAGGGGAATAAAATACAAAACTAAAAAAGGTGTTCCTGTGTACAGCATTGCAGGCCTGGGTTTCTCAGCTCCTGTACTTCCAAATTGTGGTCAAAGTCAGCCTGGATAGGAATAAAGGAAGGGAACAAATCTAACAACCCAACACCATGCTTTTTATAGCAACTTAAAACATTCAGAAGATCCCACACTTGAATTTAGCACATTTAACTGAGGAACCCCCAAATGAAGCTAAGATCTATCACTTGGGGAAAGATAGGCTTCTCCAAGAATAGTTCAAATCTTAGGTAAGACAGATAGCCATGTGGACAGGGAGCTAGTGCTGAGATGTGCAGTTACAAGCCTCAGAACCTTTTCTCTGCTTTCCATTTGTCCCAGTGGGGGTGTTGATTTCCTGCAGACAATGAAAACACCTGATACAAACTGCAGCAACCTGCTCATCACAACCAAAGAGGGTTTGATCCTACTGCGGGGACAGGACCTGGAGCCCCACTGGACCCTGGAACTGCAAAACATCAGCAGGTTACATACTGGGATGGTTTTCTGTCTTTTCTTCATATACCGTTTCCTGCTTTTCACTTGTAAGCACATGCTCCTTCAAAAGCAATTGAGAAGGATTCTCAAACCCTACAGAGCTGGAGGTGTGCAGATGCATTGCTGAGAAATTGAGGAGGGCAGGAGGAGCAGGGAACAGAAGTCTGGAAATCTGAGCTGTGTGCTGCCACTTGCCATCTCAGTGGAGAGAAGCAGTTGCATTAGTGATGTTGGGTATTTAGAGAAGATGTATAAGTATGGCCCACAGATCTTAATGTTCCCTGAAAGTTGAAATTGAGCACTCTGATAGCAGTCAGCACACCATCTATACTAAATGTAAACCTTAAAATAATACTGCTCTTCTTCTGATTTCACACATGGAAATTAAGTGATTTGCCAGATCTCATGGCTTGATAAAAATGAGCAGTTCCAGCTTGCACAGTACTAAATACTTGGAAAGGGCAGTTGGGCACAGTTGAGGGAAATTATGTAGGAAACAATTTGCTTGCTCTTCTATCTCAATGAAAGAAAGCAGCTCTCAGTTCATTGCTACCTGATTGTCAAGAGCATTTATAGGAAAAAGGCACTGGAACTTCATTAAGCACCAAAAATGGGTGTCCAACGGGGTTTGATATTCAGATAGCATCTGCATTCTTGAGGGCTAATGAGTGACATAATCAATGGCTTTAGGAATGGCTTAAGGCTAGCTGATACTGCTCTTGGGAAAGGAGATGGGCTAAAAGTGTTTTGAGCCGAGAGTCTGCAGACTTCTGGATGTGTCTGGGGTCTAGTTTAAAGGGTGTGTACTGACTAAGACAAGCCAGTTCACAGATGCTGTAAACTCAGTTATACACAATAAATTTCTAAATGGACCCACAGTTGAATTGGGAAATTTCAATGGGTTTAAATCAACAAGGGTTGAAAACTGCTTTGTTTATGCCCTTCATGGAATCACAGTATGGTTGAGGTTGGCACCTCTGGAGAGTGCCTAGTCCAGCCTGCTGGCTCAAGCAGGCTCAGCTCTAGCAAGTTGCTCAGGGCTGTGTGCTGTGAGATTTTAAATATCTCCAAGGATGGAGACTGCACAGCCTCTTTGGGCAACCGATATCCCAGGTAGCTTCACTCCAGCCTTTTTTCTTCTGGTTCCATGACCTCCCAAGGGACAGAGTGTAACACATGTACAGAAACTGACAGATAATGGTGAAAGCAGTTCTTGTTTGTGGCCACTGTGCTAAAGCTAAAGTTAAGAAGTGTGGTTTGGATTTTTTTTAGGACTTAGAGTAAATTCTGCTTAGGCAACACAGGCTGGGCAACAAATTCAGCTCAGGGGTGTTACCACAAAGTCAAACAGACCGAACTCCAGTTCTTCATCAGATAAAACTTACAGAGCCATTTGAGAGCTCTCTCTTTCCTGGATAAACCTGCCCCAAGCACACTGCTCCAGCCAGGCAGGCTGAGTCCATCCCTTTGGGAACAGTCTTCAAGAAAAACAGCCTGACTGCTGCAGATGTGCTGCATTTCCAGAGAGCTTTTGACAAGATCCCTGGAAAAACATAAAGGAGAATCGGTAGTCATAAAACAGGGGTGAAGTTCAGAGACCATGAAATTGAGTAAGCAGTTGAAAATTGTGCTGTAAATGGATGTTTCAGAATAGAGAGGATTAATAGCACATTGCTGTGAGGATTACTGTTGGGCAGGAATAATTACTAGCCTTCTGGTTCATTTGAGAAAGTGCCATGGGGATTTTTCAGTTGATTGGTAGCATCTAAAATACGTACGTCTGTCTGCATTCAGTTTGTAGGATCTGCTGCTGATTGTAACCCATAAGGGACATAGGAAGAGGCATTGTAGGAGATGTTTTATGTTTGTGCCCATAGAACTATGTACAACTTCCTTTTGCTACTGGAGAGCTTTCATGCTATGGGAGTGTCCCATGATGCTGCCTTGGAGGCATTGGTTCTGGTTGACAAAGGTGGCTGTGAAGCAAATAACAGTGTTTGATGTAGGAAGTATAGTCACGCCACTGCTGTACTGTGGAATTGCTGTTCAGGAGCCATTCTGGTATGTACATTTTAAAGGGGAAACTGAAAAAAAAAAGTGAAGAAAAGGGCTCAAAAATACTTCAGCATGGAAGATTTAAGTCAGTGGGTTTATATGATCAAAGAGAAGCCTGAGAGGTGAGCTCATAAGCGTGTGTAAGTAATGGGAGCTAACAGGTATTTTATTCTTGCCATAGCAAGAATAAGTGCCTTGGAGCAAAAGCCATTCATGTTCAAGGAGATGAAAATGCAGGCATGTTTCTTAGGGTGGCATTAATCATTAGAACTGACTGTCACAAGAAGTGATGAATTCATCTCATCTTTGTATTTCCATAGCAAGCCTCCTGGCTGGTAGACCTAGTTAAAGTCAGCCTACTGATACTTGGTTAATTGAGTGAAGTACAGCAATCTGTCATAAACAAAAAGAGAGAGGACAATTCTGATGATCCTACCTTGCCATAAAATCTTTGATTCTGTGAATTTTGAGGAATCCTTTGTGCTTATTTAGAACCTTGTATGTAGGTGTGGTGAATTTAAGGAAGATGGAGATGAGACTCAGAAAGCCAAAGGCAAGCAAGATGGTTAGAAAGTAGTCATAATGAAAGATATTCAAGTAATGTTTCCCAGAAGGGAGCGAATATGGAGGGGGGGGGGAACTTAATTTAAGCTGCTGAAGGTTATAAAAAGGCTTGTAACACCATCAGCAGTAAGAAAACGAAGATTCATGAGCTGACATTGATGTTGAGTATATTAAAAGCCACTTCAAACAACTAAGGCAGCCTGGGAAATGCACTTTAAGCAGGAGGTCAAATCTGCTGATGCATTCTGAAAGGGCTGGGTAATTTTTTTGTGACCGTAATGAAACTGTACAGGTTTTCATGCAGAGGAAAAAATAATGGTCATGTCACAGGGTGATGAACGCATCTACACAGCCCAGCAAGGGGTGCCCCCCCCTACAGATGACTGAAGAATGGCTAACAAGCACCATGGGCTGCTTGATCATTTTTCACTCTTCTGATCCATAAACAAATGGTTCCTGACAGTCAGAACAGTTCTGAGTGGATGAGAGATCTTTTTCAGCATGGAAAATGCTGCCTTTTTAAGAGACAGAATGGAGGATGAAAACAACTCTTCTGTCCTCGTCTGAAATCTCCGTTTTTGTGCCATGGGGTTGAGTGTTTCTTTTTCCAAATTTACAGCCAGCCTGTACCAGGTTACTTCAGTGCTGACCAAACTCTGGACTTCATGCTGCAAGCACAAACTGGAGATGGAAAGAAAAAGGTAAAACAAGCACACGCAAGGAGGGCAGTGGCAGCATAGGAGTGAGGGAGGTTGGGTAGAAAGGGACAAGCATTCCTTGCTCCTTACTCTTTCCATTTCTGTGGCTGACACTCATCACTGTATGACCACAGGCATGAAAGGGAAGAGCACAGGCCATGCTGTTGCAAGGGGGCTTTGTATGTCCACAGCTAGGACACCTGTTAACGCTAGATCTCTCCCCTGCCTTGAGGTGGTGGTCATAGATGGCAAGTCTGGCCTCCCTGTTTGGAACCAGGAATTCCCATGGCAGAAGCAACAACTTGATGCACTGTCAGTCATGACTTTGGACAAGAAATCTGTATACCTCTTCTGGGCTGATGAAGCACAGCCTGTGTTACGAAGTTTGGTGAGTAAGCATCCTTTATTCACTGTGAGGCTTCTTTGTGAGGCAAATAAAATCTCTATCTTTTACTCCTAATGTGATAAAACTTGAAACCTGCGATATAAGAAGGCTCCCAGGGACATATTTCCTCTTGTTTTGTCACTGACTTCTCTGAGCCTGAATGCAGAAGTTTTGAAGTGCAAATGCTTCACCAGAAAGCTTTATTGACAAAGTTTGTGTACAGAAAGCCAAAACTTTTTGTGAGAATTTTATTTTTTTATGTAATGGTGAGATATTTTTACTGCAGACTTTTTTTCCCAGGCCCAGACTACTGCTTCTTTGCATGCAGATACACAAGTCACCTTGGAGACTCAAATTTCCAGACTAGTGTTGCCCATCAGGCTTACTGTGACGGAGACAGATCTCAACCTTACCCAACAGAAGTTGTGGAGCAAATTGTATTAGGAAAAAAATTTGCAGGATTTCATCTCTGTAAACCAAGAATTACTTGTTTGTTTGGCAAAGCTAGACACTTATTTGCTAGCCAGCTATAATGTTTTTTGTCTGTCCTTTGTTGCAACAGCAACCTGGTCCGAGACCTGAGTACCCAAGGCTGCACCACCTCTATCTACTCCATCCTGTGTTTCCTACTGTCCTTCTGGACCTCACCAATGCGACAGACAAAGTCATTGCTTCAGCAGGTGAGCAGAAACCAACTAGACTATAAGAAATATGGAGGGAGAGGTAGCTGTGAGAAACAACAGTGTGTAGTTGTGCCTTTAAAGGTAACACCTGAGGTCTGCCACACACAGATCAGCAATGGGAAGCAAGATTCATTTTCCTTCTGAAGGAAGGTCTTGTCCAACTCCTTCTTTGCACATAGAAGATCCTCCAAGTTTCTTGCACATACTTAAGCAACAAAAGGTAGCTGAGAAAGTGTGGGATAGATGAGTGGACAGTGAGAACTGGCTGATGGTCTAGGCCCAGAGGGTTGTGATCAGTGGAGCAGAGTCTGGATGGAGGCCTGTGACTAGCGGTGTTCCACAGAGGACAGTGTTAGGTTTGGTCTTGTTTAACATATTCATCGATGACCTTGATGAGGGAATAGTGTCACCCTCAGCAAGTACCCAATGGTCCAAAGCTGGGAGGAGTGGTGGACACACAGGAATGCTGTGCTGCTATTCAGTGAGACCTGGACGGGCTGGAGAGCTGGGCAGTGAGGAACCAGATGAGGTTCAGTAAAAGCAAGAGTCTTGCACCTGGGAAGAAACAGCTGCAGAAAGATGGGGGATGACCTGCTGGAGAGGAGCTCTGTGGAGAAGGACCTGGGGGTCCTGGTGGATGACAGGTTGGCCATGAGCCAGCAGTGTGCCCTGGTGGCCAAGAAGGTCAATGGGATCCTGGGGTACATTAAGAAGAGTGTAGCCAACAGGTCAAAGGAGGTGATCCTCCCCCTCTACTCTGCCTTGGTCAGGCCTCACCTGGAGTCCTGTGTCCAGTTCTGGGCTCCCCAGTACAAAAAAGACAGGGTTCTCCTGGAGAGAGTCCAGCGGAGGCCACAAAGATGATGAAGGGCCTGGAGCATCAGCCCTGTGAGGAAAGGCTGAGTGAGCTGGGGCTGTTCAGCCTTGATAAGGGAAGACTAAGAGGGGATCTCATCAATGTTTATAAATGTCTAAAGTGTGGGAGACAGAGATGGCCAACCTCTTCTCAGTGGCCTGTGGGGGACAGGGCAAGGGCCAATGATCACAAGTTGGACCACAGGAGGTTCCACACCAGTGTGAGAAAAAAATTCTTCATGGTGAGGGTGGCAGAGCACTGGAACAGGCTGCCCAGAGGGGTTGTGGCATCTTCTCTGGAGACATTCAAGACCAATCTGAACACTGACCTGTGTGACCTGCTCTAGGGAACCTTCTTTGTCAGGGGGATTGGACTCGATGATCTCTGGAGGTCCCTTCCAACCCCTACAATTCTGTGAAGGCCTGAGTTTAATTTCCTGCCTGTTTAACACCAGACAAATTCCCTTGGTTTCTGTGGAGCTATTTGTGATTGAAGGTGGTTCCTGGAGAATAACTGTGAAACTTTCATCTGTCCCCTCAGATACACTTCTGTCTTTGTTGGCCATCTTTTCCTGCTTTCTGAGATAGCAGCTGTGCTGCTTCTTCATCTTTCTTTTTGTGAAAGGGAGAATCCAAAATATTAAAACACGTGTTTTTAGGGAAAAATAGATCTTGGCTTAACATCCATACACAACTGTACAGTCGTTGTTGGATTCCCTTGCTCTTTCTAAAGCCCCTCAACCAACAGCCAGCCTGTTGAGCATGGTAGGATGTCGGGTAGAAGATCAGTTCATCTAGCACTGAGTCCAGTAGGCCAGGAAGCAGAGAAAAGTGGCTATGTAGGGATACATTTAATTAGATTTATACCAAACCCACACCTCAGTCAAGAACAAACAGAATATAATTCTTATTGGGCTTTATTGGAAACTGGGATTTCTGAGGTCTCTATAGATGATTCTGCAGTGACTGGAGTGAACTGACTTGCCTGTGCTTTGCTGATTTCCCTTTCAATAGAGGTAAAAGAAATCTGTTGAGTGGTATGGGAAGGAAAGCTCTTTGAAGGTGCACTGTGCTATTGAAATATA
This sequence comes from Heliornis fulica, assembly GCA_013399135.1. Lineage (NCBI taxonomy): Eukaryota > Metazoa > Chordata > Aves > Gruiformes > Heliornithidae > Heliornis > Heliornis fulica. The sequence goes on from VXBZ01009836.1 coordinate 124,114, forward strand.
TGCATCTCCTGTCAAGCTCAAAAACATCACCTGGAACTAAACCCTTCCATTTATGATCTAAATTTCCATGGAAAATTTTTAACTTCAAATAATTTTCCCCAGTTAACTAAAGTACATGCAACTATAAATGCAGACTGAATATACCCTGAGTCCAGTGGATGTTTTGACCAAATAAAGATTGAGATTTATTCTGGAAGAAATGTAATCAGTAATTCTCACCAGTATTTTCTCTCCCTTTTTTGATGGGCCAGTTGGAATTAACGATCTCCAGAAGGATGCATTTCACATCACTGTGACAACAACTGCAACCTCTGAAAAACAGCCAGGATTTCTTTCAGTCAGCAAGCTTGGCCTGAAGTGGGCCATGATGAGTCAAGGTAGAATGGTGTGGCTAAAGGACAGCACCGTGCCCAAAATCAGCCGAGGAGAAGTGAGGCGATTTCTTGCCCGGTTGAAATTTGTTGATTTTCCTCAGAAGGTGAGATTGTGCAGGAATCCCTAATGAAATACAGGCCTTTGAAAACATCATTGAAAGCATGATCTCTTCCCTGAAGACACAGTTGCTATTTGGGATGCAAAGAACCTGTTTACAAGATAGCTGGCTGCCCCTTCAGGTCTAAGATGGACAGATTGTGAGTCCCAGCTGTCCTGTAGTAGTTGGATAAGGAGGGGGATCTTAGAAAGAACCAGGGATGATGATCATAAGGGGCTGACAGACTTGCAGAGGGGACAGAGGTTACTTGTTTTGATGTGGGCAAACAATGTTTTGACAATGTTTTGATGTGGGCAAACAAGGATCTTCCATGTAGTGGTGCCCGGGTTTAGTTGCTGACCTATGAATTAACACTTTTATTTACCAGGCTGGATGATAATAGAGTTTAACTTTAGTTTTTGTTTGTCTTTTCTTCTCCAGCTCTAGCCTTGTGGTTCCTCAGATTTTGGTTAGACCTGTGACCTGTACAGACAATACAGGAAGCTGCTCTGTGGATCTTCAGGAAAACTGCCGTGTAGAAGGAATGGGGGCTAAAAGCACTTTCCCTTTCTTCAGCTCTGTGGGAAATGCTGCTGAGGACAGGTTTGTCCTAGGCAGGCCTGTGCTGTACCAGAGGAACCTTGTTTGGTGTCTCCCCCCTCCATATGCTGTTCTTGCATGCTTCCTTCCAGGTAACACAGAAATGTGAACGTATCAATTTATACAATATATGTATATTTTTTCTATGTTTAATTTATGAACGAGATTTAGGACACTCCTTTTTATGTGCAAACAGTATTCCCAGGCAGTCAAACAAGCTCTAGGCCATGAGCAGGCCATGATTACTCAAAGCAGCTGGTGTGGCTAAAGGACACCACCTGCTTTAATCTTTGTATTTTTGGAGAGAAACTTCTGTCAGGCTCCTGCAGGGTTAGTCTTATCTACCACCTCTCCTGTGTTGTCAGTCCTCTTCTCCGTTCTGTCACCAAACTCACAAACTCACTCTGGCTGAATTACCTGATCTAGAGAAAGACAATGCCCACAGCATTTTCCAGGTGTTGCACTTCAATATTTCTCTTCCCAAGCCCAAGTTCAGGATAGATTCATGTGGGTGATGTAAGTGAAAGGTGTATGTCTTATCTCCTTTTCATCCACCCCTAAGCTTTTTATGAACCCAGAATGTCACTGTAACATCACACTGCAGTCACCCTTTGCAATGTATCACAACCCTTTTGGGGTAGATTCCCAACAGATCATCACTGGCACTGTAGAGATCCCACTAAAGAGTCACAGCAAAGCTGATTCTCACACCGCTGCGTCAGGGTTTAGGGGCTCAGGCAGAGGCAGATCTGGAAAACTTTTCTGTGCATTTTATCCCTATTTTGAGCTTAACTTTACCATTCCCTTTCCAGCACAGCCCTGTGTGCAGTTCCAGTAGGAACAAACTACCCCTGAGACACATTTTGCTCACTGTATGTTTAGTGCTTTGAACTGTGCCTGAGTGTGCCATCAGTCTCCTTTGTCATAGTTGCAGGGCATCTACATGAGTTTTCTTGTAATAAAAATGACTACATAGAAAACAACTGCTTGGTGCCCCAGCAACTCCCTACAGTGCAGGACAGCAACATATGAAGGGCAACAACATATGAATGGTTTTCCTGGTATGCCTTTGTGTGTCTGACCTTTGACATGAGGCAGAGACAGGCTATGAGGATTGCAAAAGGCTCTTTTGTCCTGCTGGCATACACCCTTCCAGCCTTCCTGCACTTCCCTGTAAGCGGTGAGGTTATGGCAGGATTTTGACCCTCCCTCCAGGTGGACACATCTACCATTGGTTTGCTGTCCTGGGCTCTTGACACCTCTCCTTTCCATATCACCCTCTCTCTTCTCTGTCCCTGTTTCTCCATATAAAGCTTCCAGAATAGCCCTTCAGGATTAGCTGCAAGCTCCAAGGCTGGTACTTGGGCCCTGCTGTCTTCATGTCAGAGCCTGTGAACAGTTTGTATATGTTTAATGGTATTTTTGTGTAAATAGCTTTGTATATATTAGCACAATTGTAGCAATGACTCTAGGCCTGGCATTTTCCTCCAGACAGGGGTTAGTGTTTATAATATATAGTCAGTTAATACAGCTTCATAATAAGGACTGAAGGTTTGAGGACCAGTAACATAGGAGGATTAAACAGGAGTGCCCCTTCCCTCCTGTCTGGCCACCACCTTGCTGGGAAAGGTGAAACGGCTGTTACCTGAAGTAGTTTCTCTCCTGAGGTTCTCCCTGAGAGAACTGATATTCGAGTGCAGTGGTATTAGCTCCTCCGTAATGTGAATTCAGCCTGCCCGCACACACACATGTCCCCACTGTGAATAAAGAGTCTGTCTGTATATTGTTGGGAAAATGTATTTGAACTGTGAACTGCAGTGGAGCAAATAAATACTGTGTACAGCATCGGTGTGTCCTGTGAGCCAGTCTTTCACCTTTGAGAGATTACGAGCGTGCTTGATTTGGGGATTGTGTGTGGTATTTTTACAGTGGGGAAAAGGGGACAGACAGATGCAGAGAAACAAAGAAAAAAGCAAGAGTCCAGCCAAGGATTCTTAAAAGCTGTGGAGAAGCAAGCACAGTGGAAGAGACAGATAGGAGAGGACCTCAGAATGGGAGACTTGGTGAAAAAGCAAGAAGGGAGCATAAGGAAGCCATTAGAGGTAGGAAAGAGTAGGAGAGGGGAGTCTGAAAGCTACTCCCCATTCATACCACAGCAGTACTTGTAATCTGGGGGCAGGAAGAAGAGGAAGTTGGGCCTGGAAATGAGGAATAAACAGGGTGTTTGGAGAGGATTACAGCAAATGTATGTGAGATCACTGCTCTTCACCACAGCAGTGAACCAGTGGGGCTGCTGGAAGACTGATGTGATGCCACCCAAAGAGGTGCTCCATTTTCCCAGCAGGATAGCACTGACTGTCTGTACCCAGGTGAATTAATGCTGGGATTAGGACATCTGCCTTAACTCTGACAGAGCCTGGAGACAGCTGGCACCAAAACCATGTCTCTCCAGTTTCACTCTTCTGAGCTCAGGACACTTGACCACAACAGTGATCAGAGAAGACCCACCCCACTACTTTTGGCACTGCTGTCAACCTGGCCCAGTGCCCACCTTCTCACTTCCCCAACTGTTGAGGAAGGAGGAGCTCCCCAAGAACTTGCTAACAGTGGTGCTAGTGTGTGGTTGAGAGTTCTTGTGCCCCCCAAGCTCCAATGCTCTGCCCCTGCTCACTTAGCCCTAACAGCAGTCCTCCCCAATTGGCTGTCCTAAGACCTCATCTAGCTCCAGCTCTGGTTCCCGTTGCAGCACTTTCTGCTGCAGCTCAGAGTAGAAGTCGACTCCTTCAGAGATGGAATGGAGAGGCTTGGCTTGGGGCTCGTAGTAGCTGCATATTTGCTGCTGTATGAAGCACTGGTGGTGCTGGGCTTGGTCCTTGAAGCTCCCGTCGTAGCATTTAATGTGGTTCCTCTTGAACTCCAGCACCGTCTTGGTGTAAGTGTTGAGAGTCGTGACAGCAGAGGCCATGCAGCAGGTGAAGGAGGCCCAGGCCATGCTACAGGAGAGACACAAGAATAGCACATGCTGTCAGAAGCCAAGTAGGGTAAAGAACTTCATGCTCTGTGGTGCACCTTGATTTGCCAGGCAGAAGTTGCCGGACATGAACTAGAAAGACTAAGGCTCACAAACATGGTTCTTGGGGGTTATCCCACCACAAGATCCTCCCTGGATTGGTGGGAGAAATCCAGTCAGCTCTGTCACAAGGAAGAGAGGGAAAACAAAAAGGGCAACAAGCAGGTCTTAACTGGTCAGAGCAGGACAGCACAGCTTGGAAGTAAACTCTGTATTGCAGGGCTGCTCAGAGTCTTCCTTCAGACCTAAGGTGTCTACTTGAGCATAACCAGATAGCCAGATAGCCAAGGCACTTGTTCAGGTGTGACCCCACTGTTCTGCCAGTGCTAGGTAGTCATTTAAGTAACTCAGCCACTATTTGTAAAGGAGGGGATGAGGCAAAGACAGGAAGTTAGCAGTAGGAGAACCGTGATATGCCTGTCTTTGGAAACAGAAGGTCAAGGAAGGAGGAAGTGGGTTTTGGCAGAGTGTAGATGGCTGAAGCCTGAAAGGCCAGGGTGGTGAAGATGGCTTCAGAGCTCACGTACTAGAATGCCCAGCCATAGTCCCATGTGTGTGGTCTCCAGTCCTCTGGTCCCAGATTAACCGTTGCCTGAAAGACTTGAGTGTACATCATGTGTGCCACCATCCCAAGGAGACCTGGACACAAAAGACAAGCAGAGATGTTACAGCAGGAGTCAGAGCAGCCCTGTGTAGGAAGGAGACTCTTCTGCTGCTGTGATTCCAAACCTGCAGTGACACACTTACCTGAGAGCACAGAGGAGACAGCAGCAAAGGCATTGAGCTTCAACCCACAGACAGGATTGCCAGTATGCAGCATTTCCACCATCAGGAGGATGAAGCTGATGAGCAGCAAACTGATGTACAGCATCTCTGATCCCAAGGACAGCCACAGGATTCCTGTCAAGAAGCAGAGACTTCTCAAATCAGTACAGAATGGCTTCTTCAAGGGACAGTACTCTCTCTTTCCAACCCAATCCTGAAAGGATGTCCTTTGGAAAGAAGGGAAAGAAGGAAAACAACAAACACCCAAAAGCAAGTCCCATGAGAAAGGGCTCAAAGAATGCTGAAATGGACAAAGAGTGTGCTACAGAAGACAGCTGTGCTACTCTGGCATGGCAGAAGCTGAGGAACTAAAATGCTGCCTGTAAACAAAGCAGCATTACTCATAAACAGCAAGGAGGAGACCAAGGCAAAAAAGACAGGGGAGAATCTGGTGAGTATTAACACAAGACAGTGGTCATAGGTTGGCCATGGACACATCTGAACTGCACATTAGAAGGTTCTTACCCATTAGTATTGTGACCATGAGAGTAGGTTTCCTACACAACTGAAGCAAACAACTTCCAACCTTTTTGACTCAACTAGTTACACAGAGAACTGCATGGTGCATCTACAGCTGCATCTGGGACCTGGTCTCTGGAATTAAGGGAGCCACTGGCAAGCCCGTATTTCTGACTGAAACCCCAGTTAAATGAGACTACATTCCTTGGGGTGGATATCCAGCAAGGGCAATAACACTGACCACTCACCCTGCTGCTTGAACAGAGTGCAGGTATTTTCCTGCTGGGACTATGAGTGGGACTTACGTAGTGATGCCACAGTCCACAGTGGAGCTCACTGTACAATAGGACGTGGAGGAGAATGACAAAAGGCACTCTTAACGCTGGGCTGTGGAAAGGCACAGGATTCACTGAGGAGGAAAAACTCATCTGACAAATGAAGCAGCACTGTGAACATTACTGTTAGCAACTACTAATGGCCATAGAGGAGACATTCAATGGGGGAAGAGGAGTGTGAAGAAAACCCTCGATAATATGTCACTGGCTTGATTCCTCAACATCATTAGTGCCATAGTCATCCAGCTCTTTAGCAGGAACTGATGAGCTACATTCCCTGCTTAGAGGAGCTGGCTTGCTTGCTGAAGCACCCATCAGGGAGACTATTTCATTAGAGTTCAGACTGATCAAAGTCTCCTCGAGGCTGCAGGCCCCACATGCACAGAGGTCTCTGCATCATTTTCCCTGTAAGTCCAGGTTTACCACACATGCTGTGTAATTTAGTCTTGTAATACTGCCAAGGTAATGTGGAGCTGCTCTGCACACCCACAGCTCAGTCAGCCCAGCCTGCAACCAGCAGTCACACCACCTTCTCCAGTGCTGGTCCAACTATGTACCAGCAGCTGCATTAGAGGCCAAAGTCACTTTAAGATGATGCTGTGTGCAGGAAGGGGTGAAAGCAGGTGGTGGAGCAGTTAAAACCACACTGTCACTTTAAGTCATGTTTAAGCTCACAGTGATCTTCCAATTACTTTGTGGGAGCTCAGTGTATTACAGAGCATAGCCATTCTACCAGTGTTGGGTTGCAATTAAGACAAGACAGCAGGAGGGGTGTGAGGGGGGACAGACAGATTTGCAGATACATAATCTGGTTGTATAAACCCGCTTTCTTAGGAAAACAGGCTAAAAGGAAGACACTGAAAGCAACAGAGGTCTGGGCAAGGAATGAAGCACATAAAGAACGAAGAAAAAGACACTGCTACTCCCTGTGAAACATTTTGTGGTAAAAGCCAGAGTCATTCAATAGATGCAGTTAAGTCATTTGTTTTATGAAAAAGTGGGGATCTGCATGACTTCAAAATAGTCTTGTAGCACCAGTGGTATTTGAATTGTGTGAATACTGTTTCCCAAAAGAATAAGCAGGGAGGTTTTCTGTCCATACTCTTGTGCCAAGAAATACCCAGGATAATCTGCACCGTGCTGCCACTGAATGCCACTTGCCCCAGACGCTTCCCCTGGGAATGTGCGTCATTTCATTAAAGCAGGTCAGTGGTCTTTGTCGGGGTTTTTAAAATAGGGGAAATAAGGCAGAAAAAGAAGATGAGCGCCCTGAAAAGACTTATGTCCCCGCCATCTGCTACGGCTCCCCAGCGGCTGCTCCAGCCCTTACTCTCCCAGTTTGAATGCTCACACAGGCTCAGCAGCCCAGGCCTTTCCCTTGACACACAGACATCCTCTGAAATGACTTTCAGCCTCCGTCTCGGGGAACAGCAAGCCCACACCAACTGAAAAGCTCTCAGTAAAATGTCCATTCCATGTATGCACATACACCCCGGTATACTGGAGTTATCCCCAGGATAATTTGAAACCTATGACAATGACAGGAGGGGTGAGTTTTGCAATGAAGTTTTGCATTAGATGGGGAAAGCACTTCACCCTCAAAGTATAACTTCCTGATCAATCACTCACCACAAAGTAAGAGGTGATCCAGCTTCCAGGGTCATCACATTAGAGCCCAAGACTGAAGCACTGAGTCAGCATGTAGCATATGTGGGAAGGACTGTCCTCAGGTGCCACCATCCCCTTCCCACTGACTACAGCGAGATGACAAGCTCAGACTGGGCAATGTATTGGATGAGACAAATCCCACTTCATATGGGAGGGGGCCCAAGGTTTCCAGCACTGACCTCACAGATGGCAGTCATTTAGGCAAACATCTGTGAGGAAATATTTGCTCTTTTAGCAACCATGAGACCAGGATTTCATGCACGGTTCTTCAGGGACCCACCCTGCTTTCTTCACAAAGGAGAAAAGTTACAGGTCCCCCAAGCCGAGGAGGTGCACTGGGCAGCTACAGGGAGGTATGGGAATTTTCTCTTACCTCTCTCCGCTGGTGGTGAAAGCTCAATAAAGCTACGACATTTCTCTTCTGAAACACAAAACCAAAGGTATTAGTTTGTAAAACAATGCAGGGTACATAAGGGAAAAGAAAATCTCTTGCCTTCACTCTTTCACTGCACAGCTCCATTCACCCCCAAATCTACACATCAGATCTTCTCACCTCTTCCCTTTTTCTGACCATCTTTCCGGACCTACTCTGGGGCAAGGCAGGGGAAAACATTATGTGCCTGGAGAACCAGAAATGGCCTTACTATTGGTCAGGGCTATTAAGGGTGTAGTAAACTACACCCTTAATAGCCCTGACAGGCCTAATAGGCCTGCAGCCTAAACTAACAGGCTGCAGACCCACCGTTTCTGCTGAGGACAGGAATTCCCACTCACCCCAGTCTCAGCAGAGCACTTCTAGCACCGCTTCCCAAAGAAGAAAGGAACAACAAAAGTCTTCCCAAGTGAAATGCTGTGTGACAGAGATGTGAGTCTCTCTTCTGTGCCAGAGAATCACACAAATCATGGTTTTCTGTCCTCATATTTTAGGCACACTAACTGGACAAATGGTATTTGTATTTGCTTTGGCTTTTTATGTTGGCCAGATACAGTCTATTGTCTCCGCTGAGGGTACACCATTTTTGGGTGTAAGTGTCTCTTACTGCATTACTACATTTGAGGGTCCTCCTCTCTATTTGGCACAGCGTTTTCTCCCAGAACTATCAGCCTGCAGCTTTTCATGTAAGGATCTCATTTTCTTAATTTCTAGCCCCAGTTCTAATCTCTCCCAATCTCCTGTATTGCTTCTGTCATCCACAGCTCTCAGGACACAACCCAGTTTCATGCCATCTGCAGTCCCCATTAACTTGTGGTTTGCTACTTCACCCCGATCTTTAATGAGGATATTCAGTAATGGCTCATCTAAACTGATCCTGAGATTAGCCTGAACAATGAGATCTTTTCTGCAGCTCAGCTCAAACTCCTTTTGCTCATGGACCCCTACTTTTTGTTGTCATTACTGCTGTCTATGCACTTGCTTCAAAGATCCCCAGCAATGAGTGGGTTGCACTCAGTTTGCAGGAAGCAGGGAACTAACTTTGTGCTCTACCCCCTATTCTGCTGTGATCCAGATGTAACACACTCAGCGCATTCCTTCAGGCTCTGGGGTTATTCCAGGACTGCCCGATGGCCAGACAAGTCTTTCAGAGAAAGCTGTCAAGAGATGTAGCTCCATTCCCACAAGCACCATGGAAACACACCCCAACCTAAATCAGTCCCAAATAAACACATCTCCTTCCACAGCATGTCTGGAAATGCTCATAATGAAGCAGACCTCTCATTAGGACATGAGATTTGCAAGCACATTCCCTCCTGCTCCCACACCTTTCTGTCTGCTTTTTTTCACCAGTTCTTTATTTTCAAACTCTTGACAGCAACAGATAGAAAATGAGAAATGCTATACTAGAATGGTGGCTTAGTTAAAGCAGGTGAGATGTTTGTGCTTGGGGAGAGCTTGAAAAGGGAAGGAAGTGGGACTAGAGGAATCAGCCTGATGAAAGTGACTCTCCTCACTGCATATTTAGACACAAATCTCTCTTGGTCACCTTCCAGGTCAGTTCTGTTGTTTGATGTATGTCCCAGGCCATAAGGAGCATCTGTGCACTGCAGAGCATCCACCTGTGCTGGTTTGGCACAGGTTTCAGTAGAAGTACTCCAGTAGCACTGGGGAGGAGGAAGCCAAGGGTGAAGGGAAGCACCAAGGGGTCTAGCACAGGTTGCATGACCAGCCCCTGGCACTCCAGGGTTCACAGTGCCAGTACCACATGGTCAAAGATCAGAAATTAAACCTGTTACAACAATATCACAAAAGCAACTAAAATAATCACTTCAGCTCTAATCTTCAGGTCAATTTGCCTCCTAGCTTTAGCTCCTCTGGGTTGAGTTCCTCTCTGGGTTTGGTTTTTTTTTTCTATTGACAGGGCAGTACTTTTTTCTTTTTCTTTTTCTTTTTCTTTTTCTTTTTCTTTTTCTTTTTCTTTTTCTTTTTCTTTTTCTTTTTCTTTTTCTTTTTCTTTTTCTTAAAAGCCCTGTCCCTCCTCAGTTCACTAAACCTCTCCGTTTGGTGATTTAAGGAGAACACCAGCTATTGCAGCCTCACAGTGATAACCATTAATTGACAAAACTGCATAAAATCACCTTGCTTATAAATCTGAGGGGACTTGCACAAATATGCCCTGGAAAGCATGAAGTAAGCTATGTGTAGGAATGGAGACAAGGGGAAAGGGAAAAGCGGCTCTCTCCAGTTCACATCAGGATGAACGATACCACCCAAGTCACTGCCAGCACCACTTGCTCTTCACAGCCCCCATTCCAGACCGAAGGGCACATCAGAGTCAACTCTTTCAGAGAAAGCTGTTAAGAGCTGGAATGGACTGTCCAGGGTGGAGGAGTCTCCATCCCTGGAGGTATTTAAAAGACAGTTAGATATGGTTAGACATGGTTTAGTAGTGGATGGCAGGTTAGGATGATGGTTGGAATTGATATTCTAAAGGGTCCCTTCTAACCAAGACAATTCTATGATTCCATGATTCTATGAATGAAAAAGACTTTTCTCCCAAGTGTTGTCAGCCTCCTGCCTTTCATTTCCAAAGTCCTGTGGAGAAAATACAAGGGAAGAAATCGTGGCTGCCTGGGCAAGACGCTACCTGGCCCTTCCATGCTCTCTTCACAGGAAAGCCACATCCCCGTGTGGAAGTATCTGAAGGCAAAGCGGTCATCTCCAGTCTCCCAGCTGTAGTGCACCACTTCCTGGGATGAGACATTGCTAGCACCTGCGTCAGGCGGCATGGGGACACCGATGCACTTGCTGGCTTTGCTTTTCCCACACAAAGGCTTGGGCACTTTCTGAGTCCCAGTGCACCAGTAGCTACCGAGCAAGGCAGTGGTGGAGAGGCTGAGAGCCAGCAGGTTCAGGATGACAGCCAGGAAAGCACGGCGCCATGTCAATCCCTTCAGCAGCTCCATCTACAACACAAAATGGGAGGGACTGTCACACCAGCTGCTTGTCCCACCTAGCCTTACAAATCCCAGCTCTTCCCAGCACTCTGCTCTCCTCACAGCATCCCAGCAGCTCACCCAGCATGGAAGAACCATTTCCTAGAAGACATGGCACTAGAGCAATAGGTCAGCTTCAACCATTTCAAAGTACCCCAAATATCTGTACTGGAGAAGAGAGGGTGACCCAGTACTTAGTGGGGCTGAGAGCATCAGGGAGCGTGAGTACACAAGCAAAATGGCACCATATTCGCTCCATCTCACAGAAGGCAGGAAAAACTCTTAACTAATTTAGGCAAATACCATGTGTTGCCTTTGGTGGGGCATGATGAATGCTCTGTCTGACTAAATGAGAATTCTTGCTTCCAAGTGTGCCAAAACACTTTTTCAAGTATTTAATTACTGCACATAGGGAGGTAAGGAGTGATACCACTTTCCCCACTGGATTTCCCCACTAATACTACAGTGGGGAGAGGCAGGAAAATATTCCTGGATTGATGAAGGTCACAACATCAAAGCAGTGACCTGCTCAGGAGGAACACCTAGCTATCCAGTCCTGGCAGCTTGAGTTCAAGCCCGAGAGCAGAACCTCCCACCCCAGCAAGCACTGTTCTGCAGATCAGAAATTTGGTTGGGTGGTGGGATGACAGTGTCTCTGCTCTCACACAAAGTGCCAGAGGGTTTTCTTTTAGAAGCAAACATTGGCACAAACACTTTTCCCAGTTTCATCTCATCAGAAGTAGTAATTCAGAAAGCAGTTTGTGTACCAGGGTCCTGTGGTCTTCCTCACTCAGAGGAAAGCTTAAGTTTTTATGGTTTCTGAAAAAAAATCTTAAACTGACTTCTGAGAGCCCCAACTTATCCCTCCATGGATTGATTAGATGTCATCTTCCCACACATCAACTCTCACATAATCAACGCATGCCTCTTCCCACATGTCACTCCCTATGTTTGGCACAACTTCATCCAGATACTCCCACCCTTTCCTATTTATGACTCTGAAAATCTATTTGCCCATGAATAGATTCAATTTGTACAGACATTGCCTGCTGCTGGTCCTCTTCACCTAGCTTCAGTTGACTCACCCAACACTGAATGTGTGAGAAAGGTCCAGCATACTGTGGACACTCCTATAAATAAATGATATGAGACTTGAGCTTTGCATTGTTTGTGAATGCACCCCAGCTAAAAATGGTGCAGTTGGAAGCATTCGTTCTGCTAAGCGGCAAGCTCAGAAATGTGGTCAGTAAAGATGGTCCTGAAGCTCCTCTTGGAAAGCAGGACTCATTAGCATCTCATCACACTGAGAAAACTGGTCCAGAACACTCTCATTGAGACAAGAAACTACAAATTCTGGAAAAAATCCTGTATTATTTTATGCTCTGGCTTCTTTTGTCTCTTCAACCAAGCATATATTTCTTTCATCAATAGAGATGCTGCACCCTGGAGATAGAAACATCATAGTGATACCATAACTAATAACTTCCATGATCTGAAGGCATGATGTACATCACCTTTTTCAGGAGATACTGACTTGGAGCAGTTAATTATGTGAAGGATTCTGGTTAAAGATGGTGGCAAGTTCCTCACTGAAAGTTTTTTCAGAGGAAAATTTGGTGTGTGACTGAAAAGGAAATTATAGATAAAATTTCTCCCCTCAAAACCATGATTTTTCAACTGAAAATAGAAACCTTCATCACATAAAGTTTTTAAGTTTTTCATCAATGCTTGATTATAAGATATTCTGTCATCAGATTTCAGTTTGTTCTTGCTTTTATTTTAAAAAAATCTTTCCATTCATAATATTGACAAAAATCATTTTTCCAATTTAAATCTTCAAAAGTGGGAAAATATTCTCTCCAGTTGATTTGTGATAGGAGTTGAAAGGCCACATAATTTCAGAACAAGTAATAAGGAAAAAGGCAAAAAAAAAAACAACAAAAAAAAAGAAATAGATGAGTCATAAGAAGGAAGTGGATCAAGGATGCAGAGGACATAAGGAATAAGAAGCAAATCTGAACTACTCCTTCATGAGAACATTGCTAGAATAGTTTCCCTCCATGAAAGCCAAGCATTTACTGACAACAACTGACCACAGTCATATCTCAATAGCGCCAAAAAGGAAAGAGTTAAATTTACCTTGTCAGCAAGTCCTCAAAGTCCTGTTAATTTGGAGGAACAATGCAGAAATGGGCCTCACACCTTACTGTTTTTCTCATTTCTAGATCCTCCAAGAAACCCAACTGCTTCAAAGCCCCTTTCTCCTCGTCTCCCCTGCTTCTTCCCACCTCCCTCCCCTTCCCCAGTGGTTATTAAATGCTATCTCTCCAGCCAGCAGCTGTTTTGAGGAAAATGGTCATTTTGTAATCCACAATGCAATCACAGCACAGCTGTTCCAGGAGATTATATGGGAAGTGTTTGGTGCTGCAGGCTGGGATTAAGTGCAGGAGAGTGACCTGTGTTGACTGAATAGAAAGTTTCTGTAAAACACAGAAAGATTCCAGCCATCTCCATGCAGTGGCTGTTTGGGAGCTTATATGGAGCTAGCTGGTGGCTCTCTGGCCAGTGTTTCAGGGTATGAGTGATCTTAGCTCAGAAACTACCAGTACCCTCGGTGTCAGATCACCCTTTGGCCTGCACACTCAGCAAAATGGCAAAGGCCACAGGACCCCCAGCATCTTCCTGGCCAGATTTGCCAGTCGCAGAAAGGGGAGAAGAAAAAAAACGTGGAGAGGAAAGTTTATGCCACTGCATCTGCTCTGAGGACTGAGTATTCCAGACCCTGAAGAGACACCAATCCATCTCTCCCCATGGGAACTGGAGAATTGAATGGCAAAAGGAGAGCCATGGCAGAAGTACTGCTGACTGGCAGACTGGCCACAGTGTCACCATGGTGACAGAGGTAAGTGAAACGGTGACAAGTCAAAGAGGTCCAATACTCAAAAGATGGGAGCATGGGGAAGACTGTCAGTGTCCCTCGTAGAGGCAGATTTTACCAAGGTGTGAAGTTCATCAGGTATCCCAGTTCCCAGCAGCTTCACATCAGATGAATTTGGGGAGCAAGTAAGGAGAGACATAAAGATTCACACTCACCCGAAGTCCCTTCTGAACTCCTGTCCTGAAAGCTTAAATGCTCCCCAAATGCATGAGGGTGTTGACACACCTCATTTGGTATCACAACAGTGAAAAGTAAGAATGGCATCACCTCTATGAGATCCAGATCTCACTTGAGGGCATGGAGCAGCACTGAGTCAAACTGGAGCAGCCCAATGGTACACAACCCATCTTCCCCACCAAGACTCTGCCTGGTACCAAGCAGGTGAGGCTCCCACCTCCCCTTGCTGGGAGGGAGCAAGGCAGATCCCCTGCATGCCAGCCCCACTGCTCTGCCGGACAGAGGAAACCGTTGGTCCATCTGCTCACTCTCTATTCCAACACCAGAGCGGAGGGGCCAGGAGCCAGGTGTACCAACCAACAGCTCTGGGTGACAGCACAGACTGTGACACACTGCACAGTGCAGGCTCTGGACGGAGCCCACAGGTTCACAGCCCCATACATGGGCTGTGCCGTCGTGGGCTCCTGACCCTTCCTGCCCCAAGCAGAACCGTCTGTAGCTCTGTAGCTATTTTAATCCCAGTCACTGCATAATCTCCTCTAATGTAGATAATCATGTCTAAGACAGGCTAACTGAAAGCAATGCTAAATGTTTTCCTGCTCTATGGGCTGCCTGCAGGTTTTTTGATTAATAAAAAGGTTGTTTGACACAGACGTACTTAATTTACTGAAGTAGGCAGAATAACAGCTGGTGCTGTTTAAAAGGGGTGTGGTAATTTTTTTTTTTTTTTTATTGTTCAGTCTCTCTGCATCTGGACACTGTAAATTTGTCTTCTAAATGCTGAAAAAAAAAAAAAAAATGCTCAGTGTTCAGGCTCAAGAATAGATAAAGTCCATCTTTCTACTGATAAACCTTAATGTTAACATGACCCTAAGTTTAAGCTTGATGAGAGTCTAAATAAAACCCAGGATGCTATGTCAGTTTCTACAGCTATGATCATGGCATAAATATTGACGAAATGAGATTGAATTGGATTTATATGGATAAGAATTCAGGTTGAAAAATAAATTTATCATGTCATGCTTTCAAAAATATGCATATGTCAAGGTTTAGTATTCTGAATCATAGCAGATATTTATCCTTCCAGAAGATGGCAATCTTTCTCTAGTCTTCTTTTTTGGTAGTCTGCTGCTCACATGCGTGCCGGGAGGAAGCAACACCCAAGTTTAGACTTCTGTTCCTTCTTTTTTTTTTTTTTCTTCCCCCTTCTATCTTCCTCTTTTTTATTGTTTTTCTTTTTCTTTCTTTTTTATGAACACAACCTCTTTACCTTGCCTGCAATTTGGGGGGGTGGGTCCTTCTTTTTGAGTTATCTGAGCCTGGCGAGACTTCTGAAATCACTAGGGAAAGAAAAAAAAGAGGAATGAATACAGAAGCTAAGCAGGGCTTTTGCTCCACCTTCTGCCCTGCATAGAAGTATACTTTCTAATACACTTTCCTATATTTTGTCAAATACTATATTAACTTTCTCAATGTATTTCCCTCCCTCCCCAAATTACTGCACACAGTTCATACAACATCAACACCAGAATGTGTTTCCTGACGCTCAACAAACTTCCTTTAGGAAAATTTTATGGTGTTTTTGTTTTGGTTTTTTTTTAATCTGTTCCAATCCCACCTTAATCTGACCAATTATGGACAGGAAAACCAAGCCGCATCTGTCTTTTACCCTACTGTGCTTTCCAGTTTTCTCCTCTTTGTATCTGGTATTTCCCACCATAACTTGGATGGGCTAGGGGGTTTTGGGATATCTCTTTCTCTTTGAACTCAGCAGCAGGCAGTCCCTGGTGGCTCGTTTTAAGTTCACCCATTGAAGTCAATGCCCATAGCAGTCGATTTCCTGCACAATCAGCGAAGCACTTGGCTTACGGAAACAAAACAAGGAAACGAAATGCAAACCACAACTTTAGCCCAACACCTCTATGGATATTGTCAACTCTCAAAAAGACCGGGCGTTCACAAGTGATGTGTTTTTATCCTGGCTGTATCACATAGATACTTTGGGTGTATCCTGCCCCAAAGCAACACCCTCAACTCCCAACGATGTTGGTGGAAGAGAAGGGCAAGAAGCCCTTACCAGGTAAGACCCCAATACCATAATACTTAACTGGCAGGTCTCAAGAGGCAAATGGCTCTTCATAGACCTCCATGCAGGAATCCTGCCCAGAGGTACCAGGGATCATATGCTGTCCTGACATTGGTTCTTCAGCTGCCCTGAAGAGGAAAAGGGAGGAGGAAGAGTGGCTATTTACACCCATAAAGTCACTCTATGAAACCTGGACAAAGACGGGCTCATACTCACCCCTCATTCCACACATTCCTCGCACATGACACTTCCCTCCGCTCCTATTTTTGCTGTTTTTACAGGAAGACAGTCCAGCACTGCTGCAGTCCCCTCCCTTACTGCCACACAGAAAGCAGGATGTCTCGGGTGGCAGTGACACCAGGAGCCAGACTTCTCAAACCCAGTGACAGACTGCAAATGCCAGATTTCTCCCTGAGCTCTGAATAATTCCACTCAGATTGTAACCTTTATTTAGCTGTTTGCATGATGCATTAACTCTTGCTCTGCAAATGACCTCACTAGGCATATTTTTTCCTAGTCTAGGCACATTTAAAGGTGAATTCTGTTTTTAAACATGAACAGCTTACATTGCTAGACATCAAGTCTGTGACAGAAGAGAAATAAAGATTGAACTGAAACAAATAAATGCATCTTAAAGATGAAAAAACAAGCTTGCCATCAGCTTGGACCTAACTACTCTTTCCGCACTGCCCCCCCTCCTTGTTTTTTAATTATTTTTTTTAAACCAAATCTTACTTGGCTGGATTTTGTTTAACCTTTATGGCTATACATCATTTAAAAACACACACAGAAAGTAGAGATAAAAAGAAAAAAAATCAAATGTAGCAATTCTGATTTTGAGGACTCAGTAGAGATTCTAAATGCCGGAATTTCTAGATAGGCAACATAAAACTATTTAAAGGGGGTTGCTTTTCACAAAGAGCTTAAACTCTGACAACTCTAGGATGTACTCATCTGAGCACACAGGAGAAAAACAAAAAGGTTATTTATGAAATTTAGCCAACCATAAACTGTAGGCAAAGAAAAGGACAACTTTTTATATAGATCTATACAGTTATTAAAGAGAAGCCAGTCCAGGAAAGTGTCCATAAAACACCCCCCCACAAGCAGGTAAATGCTTACCTTATCTACAGCTCACTATCCCCATCTGCTCTTCTGAGGCATTCAGTGAAATACTACAAGATGACCATGGACTCTCCCCAGTATTTCTTTCTCTCTGACTGAACATGTAGCAGTCAAGAAATTCCATGAGATTTGACCAGATGCTTTGAAATGTGCCACGTCTGTCATTTTATCAACGGGTTAATTCTTTCTGAGCTCGCTAATTCATCACTGTATATTATATCAGCCTCAGGATTGGCAGGGAGTCCACTTCTGCAAAATGTGTCTTTGTAATCTGGTAGTCCCCTTTATGAAAATTGTTGGCAGTTTTAAATCTACCACTTACGGAATCTCAGTCTGTCGCTCCACAGAATCACAAACACTCAATGGCTGACACAGGCTCATGAGATTTTTTTCTTGTCAAGAGGGGCCATTACAACAAGATCATCTCATCTTCGGTGTGACAGAACCCAAAGAACTTCAGACAATCATTTCTAGCAATACACAGAGTTCCTACTGGTGCTACAGCACCTGTTTTATGCAACTAACTAGTATTGACCGAGCAACAGACTACGACGGAAAACACGTCATGTCCTTAGAAAAGTTATTCCAATGGTTAATTAACCTCATTCTTAAAATTTTGCTCTTGATTTGTAAGGATAGCATCTGCTTTAGTTATCCAAACTCATCAGGCTGCTCCAATACACAAATAAATAGCCAGTGAAATGATTTCCTAAAAATGTTATTGTAAGAGTCACAAATCAATGCATTTCATTGGAGGCACATAGTGTGATCTAACAAGCTGGCTGAAGGCCCAAATTCCTGGTTCTGTACTTGGCTCTTACACGTAATTTTCCCCTCCCATCAGCCAAGTCATTAGTGGTGCGTTTACACTGCAGTCAAAGCAGTGGCAGCGATGTGGAGTAAACATTCACCGCTCGTTTTAATTGGGTGTTGCTAGCAATTTTGCTCCAGCAATACAGAATAGGATACAAACCTCAATCCAGAAACAGAGCAGAGCTGATGTGCTGAAATCCACATTGCCACGGCTTGACTAATTGTTCAAAAATAGGTTTTGTTGCCCTACAGAATAAAGTTGGATCTTTGTAGTCATTCCCAAAGATGCAAATCTACAGCAGAGCTGATCCTTGTTGATGTTGGAATCAGCACAAAGCCAGTGGGAAAGAGACAGTTTTGAGAATGACAAAACTCGAGGATCTAAAATTATCTGTGCAAAGAATACATCAATATGCAGGTGATCTTGGAGTAAAAGAAAAGTTTAATAATCAGTTTTCAAATAAAATGAAAAAAAAAAAGAAACAGTACGGCTGAACCACACTACACTTTGGTTTCATGTATGGAAATGAGTAACTTAGAGCAATTGTTAATTGTTCCTTGCTTCAATTTATCTTTTCCTCCATTTCACTATTGTGAATCAGAATAAGCAGGGCTAGAGGAAGCCTCCAAAGATTATCTACTCAATTCATCATTATGACCTAGGCATGCTGAAAACCTTCAAGCCTACTGCTAAAATTTACTGCAAGACAGATACTACTCCATCCTGGACTGAAGTCAGCATATTCCCTTGTAATATCTTGATTCCAACCAAATCACAACACCCAGCAGAAAACTTTTCCATCTCTGCTAAACGCCATGGTCGCCATCCCACGTCTGAATTATTTACTCACGTGGATTGTCCCCTTGAGGCTACTGGAACTACACGGTTTACTAAAGTTATACTCACGCGCTAGTATTTGAGGAACCAGTGCTTCAAAGGAAGACTGTAAGCTAGCAGGAGAAGTTTGGAAATCAAAAAGAGTGAGTAAGACAGAGAGTTAGCTTTTTTGAGGTGAGGCGTGGGAGGTGTTTTCGTTCTTTAGCTATTAAAAACTCCTTGCTGTGGCAAGGAAAAAAAAAAAGGGGGGTGGGAGAGAAAACTGGGAAGGGAAGGGTTCATGAATAAAGAGGCAGCATGGCCAGAGGTATGGCAACCAGGGTGGCCAGAAGACACAAGCAAGTTTCTCAGGCTTGCTTCCTTGCTGAAGCAGGGACAGCAGTGAGCACAGGTCAAAGAAGTCGAGGTCTAATTTGCTGGTCTAAAGGGAATAGTAAAACAAGTCTTCTTTACAGCACTGAGCAGAAGGGTTATGTTACAGCGGGTGCTTTGAAAAAAACGGTGCTAGATATTATAATTGCACCTTTTATCTTTCTGGATGTCTGGATGTAATTATCCAGGACTGAGGGCATCTTGTTTATTTCCAGATTTAATGAAGATTTTGGATCCCTTCCCATTCCTTCATGGCATTTTGGAGCTGTAGTTTCACTGATCCCTTGCACCATTCCTGGTGCTCGTGCCTTCCATGCCCTTGCACACTGCAGTGGGCAGCACAACAGAGCTGCCTGTCTACCGGAGAGGGGACATGTTGGGACAGGGCTCAGAGGCGTGGAGGGAGCAGGCGGTGCTGGGTGCAGGTGGTGTTGCTGCTGGAGGCATGGGGTGGATGCAGCACATGTGTCCCATGGCTGGGGAGCTTGGGTGCCCAGGCTTCCCTACATGTCCTGGGGGAAGGGAGGGCCTTCCTTCACTGGAAATGGAAACAAGAAATATTTTTGAGGCAGACAGCAGAGAACTTGGGCATCTCCCTGTCCTCTGTTGTTTTTTTGGGGTTTTTTGTTGTTGTTGTTGTTGTTGTTTTTTTTTTTGTTTTTTGTGTGTGTTTTTTTTGGTTT